>VWPU01018463.1:52357-258887 GCA_013398955.1 Callaeas wilsoni | reverse complement strand
GGGGGCGGCGCGCGGCCCCGCGGGAGCGCAGCCGGAGCAGGAGCCGGAGCCGGGCGAGGCGAGCGCCGCCGGCGGGGCTGGGGCAGCGCGTATCGCCCCGCTCCCGCCGCCCTCCCTTCCCTCCGTCCCCGTCCCTCCGTAGAGCCGAGAGCCGCCCGGGGCGGGCTGCCGCCACGGGACCGCCGTACCTACCTACCGCTGCCGGTGCGGGGCCGCGGAGCAGCGGGAGCCGCCGCCGCCGCCCCCCTTCGGCGGCTGCCGGGCCCGGTGGCGCTGCAGCAGGCGGAGGACGCCCCGCGGCGGCGGGGAGCGCGGGGCCGGGGTGCGGAGAGGCGGCGGCCGCCGAGGCACGGGCAGCGCGGTGCCTTTGCCCGTCCGGCTGTGTGAGCGAGCGTGTGTGTGTGTGTGTGTGCCGGGGAGGGATGCTGCAAGGGACCGAGGGAAAATTCTCCCCTCCTAGCAAAGCCGCCGACAAATGGCAAGGCAGGTGTGCAGGGGAGGCAAGGCTCCCGAAGGAGGAGGAGGAAGAGGAGGAGGAGGAAAGGGGAGAGGGGCGGTGAGAAGGGCGGGGAGCGCACAGCCGTCACGGCGTCCCGGGGACAGCGGCCCCGCCGAGGAGGTGCCGGGCGCGGCCCCTGGGGCGGGCGCTGGGGCCGCAGGAAGCGGGGTGAAGCCCCGCCGCAGCCGTGGGGAGCGCAGCCCGCTCCGCCGGAGGGGCGGGGAACCGGCGGTGTGTGGGCGGCGGGGAGCGAGCCCTGCGGAGCCGTGGGGACCGGCGGCGGGAGGGGTGCGAGCTCCAAGCACCCCGAGCTGAGCATCCTGCCGCAAGTTTTCCCCGAGGCCTCCCCCACCTCAAACGCCCCCTGTGCTACGCACAGCAGCCTGCGCAGCTTGAGGAGCTGCACCCCATCCGACGGGATCGGTGCTTTCTTTGAGAATCCTCCCGTGAGGAGTAGTTGCATGTCTTATCTACGAGGCTTCTATCTACCCTTTAGCCGTGGCTCCGAACCAGCACCTTTTGGGGAACACCCTTAGCTAAAGGGTCTGGTTTTTTGCTTATTCATCTGCCGGGCAGGAGACATCTCTCAAGTGTAGCGGGAGCACCTGACCTCACCTTTTATCCGGGAAGCGATGGCGCAGGCGGCCGAGGAGAGCTCTTCCCAGGACAAGGCGCTGGGCCCAGGGGTGCTAGCAGCAACAAGTGCTTCCCCAGAGCCAAGCGCTGCTCCCAGAGAGGCCGCTGAACGCCTCCTCTAAACAGAGAGTTAAGGAAGGCTTTTGCAGCTGCATCTCTGCTCCCAAGGACGGTGTTGGCTAATCTGAACTCTTCCTGCTATTTGAAAGGGGAAAAACCTGCTTCTTTTCTGGCCTGAATTACCACGCAGGACTGCTGTAAGCAGTCCCTTTCCGCTGTAGAGATGGTTGTGATTTAGTGCCGGAGAAAGCCTTTGTATGCTCATTTATGATGTGTTTAAGCACACTTGCAGGTGACGATTAGTTGGTAAGTGAAAAGTGGCTGTGGCTGAAAGGTGAAAACTAACATCAGGTATTAAATATTGCACACGGCAGCTATGATTTCCAGTGGTAGGAAGAAAATCTGATAGAAAAATCTCCTACCTCTTATTTTCTACAGTATTTCTTTCACCAAAGCAGTATGGAATTACATCCACAGGTGTTGGGCTAATTATGTATGCTTACCAGCCCATCAGTTTGGGTCTACCAGCAAGCACACTTATGCAATAGAAGCAATTTCCACACCACTGGGCTCATCTGATTTAAACAATGCTGGCTTGAGTTGCCTCTGTGTGTAGGTTTTTTCCCTTGGCTGGCAGGGTTAGTGTCACAGCTTTAGTTTAAGAAGTGACAACAAATAATACTGACACATATTATACCAAGCAACACAAGGACACACATGGAGGACAAAATAAGGAAATTAATCCACTGATTTAGGTAAGGAGCAGGAGCCACTCTTGATCCAGCTGTGCAGATGTGGATTACTTATTTCCTGACTGGTTCTTCCTTTGCTTTTTAGTGGTAGATAGCTGAATAAAGAAAAAGTTGCTGGAAGAATTTCTATTAAATGTAGGCCTGATGAAAGTAAGACATAATTATAGCTTGGGAATCCTCTTCTAAGTTATTTACAGTAAAACACATTTTTTTCAGTCTTTTAAAGCCCAGGCCCTAGGCCTGTTCACCCCTAAGCAAGCACCTTTTGAAAAGCACACAGAAATCCTGTGGGGAAATTCATGCACAACTTGTATTTCACCTATAGTGTAAACTAGCTTGCAAAATCAAGGACTAGTTAAAAAAAACCACACAAACTTCAGGGCCTGAATATATTTCTGAAGTGTCTTGCCTGTGGCTGTGTTAAATTTGCTTCTTCATCTCTTTCTGCTAACACTGAATGCAATTGTACTTAGAAAAACTCACAGATAACAACACAAAAAGGTTTAATCACACTCCTCTTGTCAGTTGCATAAGGCTTGGTTGATATAAAACAGAGGTAAAAGAAAATATTTCTGCCAGTGTTGGTCTTGTTTAATGTAACTGACTGACGCATGAAAACACTTGATAAGGTTATTTCATTATTGCAGTTTAGGGTTGTCCCCTCTTTCCTTGCCACAGAACTGCCTGGACAAGTGCAAGCACACAAACACGGATGCACAAATCTGCAGAAGAAGGTGTTACTGTCTTTACTGTATTTCACTAACACGTTCAGCATTAATTTTTTATTTGCAGGTCGGTACAGAGATGAGTTCCAGCCAAGACCTCACTTTGTTATGTTCTGAATAGCGCTTGGGAAGTTGCTGGCTTGACCCTGGAGACTTTATAGTCTAATTTTTTAATAACTGAAGGATTATTTTTTTTAATTTAAAAAAGAACTCATTTTTGCTGTCGCATAAGCATGCATTATATCCCAAGACTTCAATCGGAGCTGCACAGACATATCTGAGAGCACAATTAGGCCCTCTGGACCTTTTAAAGCTTCAAAAATAGTCATGTGTAATTCCTTCTTCTGTGGCTCCTGCAAGCTTTAAGAGAATTTTTGAAAGCTGTAAATTCCTATTTATCCACTAAGAGGCTCACGGGCAATCTTCCCCTAATGGAAATAGAACTGTAAAGCTGAAACATTAATATACACGATATGATACATTAGGCAGGGAGACTCATCGGAGCCAACAAGAGGGCACAGCAGCCGTGCCATGGATGGAGCCACAGCCAAGCAGGTTCATTCCACTTTCTTCGCTTCCTGTGCTGCCTTGTAGAGGCTGACCTGGAACAGAGGCTAGACAGAGTGAAAGGATAAAGGGTAGGTATTTATTGAAAGGCCTTCACAGGGTACACCTTGGGCAGTGCAGGAGTCTCACAGAGACTACACCCAGGCTGGACACAGTCACACGTTTTTAGGACAGTTATAAGTTTTGTCCATTTGCATATCAGAGGTTAATTGTCCAATTACACTTTCAGGAAGTGGGGTCCCATTCCCCCACCTTGCTCCCCCCAACTCACTTTTGTTTGCATTTCTCAGGGCCTGAGACAGTGAGGTGTCCTTGATTCTCAGGCCTAGAGAGGAATTGTTGTGTCTGACCAAAACGGGAAAAGCAGTAGCTAACACTCTATATGGAGCTCAGAGTTACACACTCAAGAATTGCAGGATTACAAATATATGAAAATATAAGAGCTAAAATCCTAAGGCATCACCTGCATGCGGGGTTCACTATCTGACTTATATCATTAGAACTGCACAGTTCTCTCTTTAAAAATAAAAAACAAACAAACAAACCAGCACATCTGACCTTTGAATCCCTCATCTGCATTGGCTGGCAGCCGGTGCTGGCGAATCAGAGGGCACAGTTTGGTCTAAATGCAACACAGCTATTCTTCAATAACTGCTCTGTTAATATGCAAATCTCAGCCCTCCGCCAACTGTAATCTCCTGCCTCTGATTGGCTTCAGTGATGAAAAAGATCCAGGTTATTCGTTAGCAGGGAAAATATGCTCTCCAGGTTCCCCCTTAAGATGAAGCATTATAAAGCCTCGAGAACATGCAGGCTAGCGACAAACAACAACAAAGCAAGACAAAGAGAAGCCAAGAAAATGGGATTAGAAACACAGTAAAAGAGAAAACTGCATTTAAAAAATTTCCTGATTCCTTTTCTTCTTAGCTTTCTCTCAGGAGTTTTTCCACTGACTGCAGATGGGCCGTTTTTGTTAATTTTTTTGTTCAACCCTTGCTTTCTACAGATGATGTTGTACTCAAATTCACAGCAAAAGACTTGAATTTGTTCTGAGAACGTAATTTCTGTACTAGAAGACATGCACGTGTCTGTCTGCCTGAGTCAGCTTTGTTGGCTGGCAAACAGAATACTAGGAGGCAATGTATCAACATGTATTGATAAATATCTTGATACCAAAAATGGAATGGAGCAATTGAGCAAGAAGCAGTCCATGGTTCAACACTTCAAAAGCCACTGCAAAAACCAGCCACCAATATCTGCACCAATACTGGTTTATTCTTCACAGAAGACCAGACTTGGTTAACCTCTGAATTTAGCAGAATGTTTTCTGCAAGACATGAGCTGATGGGAATACTCATGCCAACTAAACTGTCGAGACAAACAGTTCATTTTCCATCAGCGTCCAACACAGCACACAAGTCCAATACATCCATTACATGGTATAAAAATTAATTAATTCTACCAACTCTGGTAGTGTTAAATTCTGAGGAACCTTTGCAGAGCTGGGTTGGGCTTGAGGGTCTCCAAAGCAAGTGTGCAGCCACTCTGCTCCTCCATCTTTGGCTGTATTTTGTAAATTTTCCTTTATTCTTGCAATTCACCTTTCCTGAAACATAACAAGGTGCATTGTATTCCCTCCTGTACAGATGCAGCCAGCTCTCCTGCTTCCTGCTCTGAGGCTGGAGGTGAGATCAAGTTGGTAATTTCTTACATCGATGTATCTGGGCTGAAATTGTGTTCCCAGTAAAAACAGTATTAATTTTATCATCTATTTTGTCACAACTGTGATTTTGCTTCTCAGGGCTGGCAGCAGAGTGTTTTTGGAGAACTGGGCATTGATTTTATTTTCCCAATAAGATGAAGAAGGCCAGGTGCTGTCAGTGGTCAGTGAGTGACTCTTTTCTTTCCTCAGGCTTTTCACCAAGGGGGAGCTAGATAATTTTTCTGTGGGTGGACAATCCCTCTGACTAAAAAGAAGCAGAGTTCTGAGAAGTACGGTAATCTTGCCTGTTTCCCACAAAGCAGGTAAGGCAGCTCCTTGTACAAATGACTAGACAAAAAGTGAAGCACACGCACCTGTGGGGAACCTGCAGTGAGAGTGTGATAGGGTTACCTGACTGCAAGTCCTTGAATACCTGGGAAGGATGGAGGGCTGAGCTCAGAGAGGGCTTCACACAGGGCTTTTGATTAACTTGCCACAAAGAGAGATGCTGTAAAAAATAGAGAGCTAGACCACAAAGCCACTTTCCTTTTCTGTCTCACGCATTTCAGATACAAAGATAATGGAAACAGCACAGAGAAATGCAGGCAGATATCTGAAACTAAAGGTTAGAAGGAAAAGATTTTGACAAGAAACACGTAGGCTTCCAACAGCAAAGGTCAAATAGTGACCTCCATGCAAATTAATGCCACTTCAGCTATTATAAAGGAACTTCAGTATTTCACTTTCAGCAAAAGCCTGAAAAATGCATTATGCTATCCATTTATTCTGTCGGGGATTTTTCCTATGTGGTATGACTATCTCTTTCAAATATATATAAGGATTCTCATTCAATAAATAAGAATAAAGCTAGGAAATTATTAACTCTTAAATGTGTTCTCCTTGGTCTTGCTTTAGGGAAGAAGGGGAGAAAAAAACCTCTACATGCTTCAGCAGGCAGAGCTACAAGCACGTCCAACCAGATAATTGACACAGCCGTTGAGCCAGCGCAGTGTTAACTCTGTTTTAAGCTTCCTCAAATCATCTAGCTTTAGAAACCATGTAACTTAATTGGATTGCTACAGACTTGACAGCTCCCCGTATGCTAAGGGATTGCATCGCTGCTGTATGATCTGGCATGTGAGCTAATGCTGCCGGTCCTGGGAACTGCCATGGGCCCTGAAGCTTGGTTTAGATCTTACAATCACTACCAGAAAATGAAAACAACTGTGTTCCTCTCCTAAGTGTGAAAAATTAAATCCAGGTGAATTCAAAACCACCACGTATGGGAAGAAGGATATTTGGGCCAAAGCTCACATCATTGGTCACGTAGGTGATTTTCCAGCCTGTGGCCAGTTCCACTGAAACTCCAGTTAACTCAAAGAGGCTTCTCAAAATAATCACTCTGACTTAGAGAAGGAAAAGTCTGCTGAACGAGATCTTTATAATCCCACAGAAAAAAATATGAAGACGGTTCACAAGGCAACACTACATAGGCTCACTACACTCAGGTAGAGAGACAGTGTGGATACTACAAGTTAAATAGCAGACTGACAAATTCAAAAATGCAGTTTCAGTTTCCACACTATTGAAGCAAAAACTAAGAATATTTGTAAGCCGTAGATGTCCCCAAGCCACAAGCCACAGGTAGCTGCCAAACCATCATCAAAAGTCTGTGAGAATTAAGATACCTCTCTGCCTTTTGGGTCAGAACACACCTCCCTGACTTCAGAGATTTTTCAAAGGAGAAGATTGGTATTTTGACCTTTATTCTGTCTCTTTGCTGCTGATCTCATGAATGCCTACTATACTTTATCACTGTTCTACTTATTTTGTAATTTTTGTTTAGAAATCACTCCAAGTAGGCATAATCCTTGTTCTTAATTCTTATCCAGATATTATTGCTCCACTGGGGGGGAGTGTACTCAAAGCACAGACTTGTTCAATTTTTCTCACGTTAATGTCAATAGATACTGAGTTAAGTCGGTACTGATTATTTTGTAGAAAAATATCTGTTTTTTCAACAACACCACGGGTAATTTTCCAAACAGACAAAAGTAAACATCCTGCAAGATTCAATTTCAGTAGGCTAGTCCTGATTTTTGTTCTTGAGGGGGTGGGGAGGGGCAGGTTTGTTGTTGTTTCATTTTTTCTTAAACTGTTCATAGTGACATCTTTGCAGAAAATGATGTATAAAGTTACTATGTCCAGACACTCTTCTCTGAGGGCACTATCACCATTTTTTCCTCAACTATCCCTCTTCTTTTTGCCTTAGGTGATAAGTAGTCCTTGTGCAAACCTATCAGATAGGCTGTTAAAGGATTATTTTTCCCAAACTAGACCATTCTTCAAGTCAAAGACTCAGCCTAACCTACCTTGCCTGTGAAGAACTCCCAAACTGAAACTATAAAATCCTTCCATTGTTCTTTGTCATAACCACATTACTATGCAAAGTTTCTACAAGCCATTAACTATCTGTACAGTCCATCCACATTTTCCATGCATGCTTCCATCAAATAATCCATAATTCAAGCAACTCTCATCCCCAACATTGCACTTTGATGTTGTAAATAGTCTAGATTTTTACTAGGAGGAGAGATTCTGATTTTTCTTCCTTAGTTCAGCCATCACTATAATGCAGTCACAGGTAGGGTGGCTCTTCAGCAATACACAGCAGTGCTATGTAATGTGATGATCAGAAATGGAAAATAAAGACTAATGTATTCAGCTGAATCAGCAACTGAAATTTCCATAGGCGGAATATAATTACCTAAGCTGGCATTCTGCCAGGACACTGGAGTTAACATTATTACTCCCACAATACTCCTATTTATGAGTAATATGAGAAAAAAAGTAGCAACAGGATTTTTTAATTGAACCAGTGTGAACCCAACTACAGTAGGTTGCAGTCCAATTAAAATTGACAACCCAGTGAAGCAGATACACATAACACAGAGATAAATATAGAAAATCCTAGTTGTTCTCTTTTTCTTTGTCTTCTCCTCTTGGTGTGTAGGGGTTTTTTTCCTGCTGGATATTTCATTTCATTTTCAGAATCTTTTGATGCCAGGAAACTCTCATTGACTGGAAACACTTACTAGCTTTTTGCAGCCAGTTTTCATAACTTGAAATAAAGATGGAAAAATATATCCTTTTAAATGCTTCAGCATTGCATTTCTTTCCTTTTCTACAGCACACAGTATTAAAATTACATTGGCTGTGCAGCAGGAGATTAGAAAGAGCAACTGCTTTTAACCTTTAATAG
Organism: Callaeas wilsoni; assembly: GCA_013398955.1. Taxonomy (NCBI): domain Eukaryota; kingdom Metazoa; phylum Chordata; class Aves; order Passeriformes; family Callaeidae; genus Callaeas; species Callaeas wilsoni. Next base: position 250,684 of record VWPU01018463.1, on the reverse strand, counting down.
TAAATGATGCTGAAGTCACTAAATCTGTCTTTGAAGCACACAAAGTGCATGCACTATCAACTGAAAACTTGGAGCTAACCTTCAAGCAAGCACTCTGATCCCCCACCAAAAATGCTGCAGAGGCTAACTCCTGAAAGGCAAAACTACTTCCTTTTCTCTTTCTATTTTTTTTTAATTTGGGAAAAATAAATACTTGAAATGGCATAAAATATATTGCACTGTTTGCTCCTGGTTCTGTACTCTTCACTCACGTGATTATGTCTTTCTCAGAGACATAGGACCAGGCAAGCAGCCACCGAGGTCAATGGACTCCCAGGGAATTACTATTCCCTGTCTGGCAGAGGTGTTGCAAGGCACACTTCATTAGTGTTCTGAAGCACTCTGAGAGCCCTAGATAACAGCTGCTATATGTTGTAATAAAATACAACTATTCATTATTACAGAAGAACTAAACCATATTTGTAATTGACCATTGCCTGATTCTTTTCTGAAGTTATTGGGTTTGGAGATACGCCTCAAAGTAAATCTGTTATTTAATAGAATGAAGAAAGTAAAGCAACAAAGGGGTGTGTTTTAAGAGCAAAACAGAAGAAAGCTCCCTTGGGCTGTATCCTACTGACCTCTAGTTCCATTATCGTTTCTAAAATGTTTTTCCATTTAAGGCATTGCCACCGAGTCCTTCCCAGGAAGCTCTGGGAAAGGATACAGAGTGAGGTCTCTACTAAACTTGTAAGTAACATCTCTAAAAATGGAGGGTTGATTTATGTTTTACTGACAGCCCGGTTTAAGGGGCGAAAACCCCTCAGGCTTTGTTGTGAATCTTCTATAATATAATAAATGGTGCCATCTACTGGCTTTCTTTTGCTTTTGATCAGTGTCACAGTTTGTGCAGTATAGCTACTGCAAGCAGCATTAAAACACCAAAGAAATCAAGCCAACATGACTGTGGCTAGTATATTTCTTGGATCTTTGAATGATTTACAGGAGTTTCTATTAAGCAAACAAGCCTAAAATAAAATAAGAGTAGTAGGAAAAAGAAAAATTGCAAGATGCAAGCAAGGGAGAAAAGGCAGGATTCCAGCAGACATGTGAAACTGGATTAAGGGTCGATACTGAAGACGGATACAGCTAAGCCAAACCAGATGCAGCCATCCCAGAGGAAAAATCAGGGATGAGGCTGCTCAGAGAGAAGAAGAGAGTTTCTCCAATTCCTTCCAATTAATTTTATATTAGAAAAAGAAAAGCAAATCATGACGGTTTTTTTCCCTTCCACCCACTCCAGTTCCTACTCTTAAACAAAGTAGAAAATGTAAACAGCTCTGACAGAAGTATACAGACAGACAAAGATGTTATGGGTCAATTTCTTTCTTACGATTCAATATTTTTCCTGACTGACAGCAGGAGCAAGATTTGACTCTCTGGCTTATGCCTCAGAAAACCACATGAACTGTGACATGTTCTACTATTAGGTACGCTAAGCAGTCTTGGCATCTCCTCTGGGGTCAAACTGGACTCACTGTATAAAGGAACTGCCACAGATATTATTTTTATTATTGCTTTTGATGTATCTGGATAATTTGCTTGAAAAAAGCAAAATTGGCTATAGAGCTATTTTAGTCTGATTTCCTAAGAAAAAGAGACTAGTGCAATCACAGTATCTGGCAAAGGAGAAACAGTTGCAAAAATACACAATTATATCAAGTGCTTCACAAAAAAGCAGAATGGCTGTTAGTGCTCCTTTGCAGGAAAAAGCATGAATGAAAGTTTTTCTTAGATATCACACAACCCAAACAGATCCAAATGCACATGAAGGTGCTCTCCTTCAGTTTGACTTGTCGTAAAATATGTTTGTCATGATGGTTGTCAGCCAGTAAGAAACAGGTAAGTGGGAAAGGATTGGAAGGCAGGTTATCGGGGCTTTTATTGCTACACATAGAACCCACATCAGAGCAAGTTACAGCTTCTTGGGCTTCAGCCTTATCTCCTGTCAAGGAAGATCATGTTTACCTGTGCCCCATGGAGCGATTTTAGATTTTAAAAATACAAGAAGTTGGAAACCAAATCTTGTCACAGATGTCGATTTCACAGAATATTCTGAGTTGGAACGGACCCACAAGGACCATCAAATCCAGCTCCTAAGTGAATGGTCCATATGGGGATCAACCTTGGCACGTTAGTACCATACTCTAACCAGCTGAGAATCAGAAATTCAAAGACAGTCAGGAAACTCTCACTGCAGAGTCCCATCTTCACTCCTGGACCCCAAGGTAATATTTTGATATAGTCCTTAGGAGTAGGAGTTTTGGCAACAGACATACAGGAATTTCAGGCAATGCAACTCCATTTGGAGTTGTGCTGGAAAGGACAGGGAACACCTGAGTTGCTGTGCAAAGGCTGTCAGACAGCCCTTAAGATGAGAGGCTTCTGAAATGTAAAATCACAAAACACAGGTTAAGAACCCTATTGCCACATGTGTAATCATGACTTATAAAAGGGGGTAACTGGGTGCCACAAAGAAGCTTATCACAGTAAAAGTGGTATACATTTTGTGATTAGCAGGCAAACATGCTCTAGCGACTCTGTTTTCATGTCAGTGTGTGCAAACATTTTGTCAGTTTAGTTTACCCAGTAGCTGATGGCCTGGTATCACAAATCCAAAGTTCTGAGGATTTGGTATCCTTCTAGATACAGGATAAGGCTTTCATTAGTCTCCTTTTCCATTTTTCATCAGTGTCAGATTAGCGTAAGACTTTAACCTAATGAAGAGGATATTCAGCACATTGATTCCTTCCACCACACAAGGCAGTTTCTGTCCCAGTATGGATGTGCAAGCGTAGAAGCTCTCTTTTTGCCACCAGCTCCAACCTGCTGTCTTATATAGCCCCCAGCTAGTCTGTGGTGACCTCTTGTACAAGTAAGATGTAAGAGAAAAGGCCTAGCTCCTGCAAGAAAGGTGCTGGTAATACTTCCATTCTCCAGCTCCCGTAAGAATTTCTTTGGACAACATGTAGCATTGAAGAAATTGGCCACTTACTGCTGTGCATGAAGGCCGCAGCTTCCAGCTCAGTTCCTGGCTCCCAGAACAGGCAGGGAACAAGCATGAGCCTAGGCAGCAGATGGGGACGTTGCTAATTGGCTTGTTTTGATGCTGGGCCATCAGCTGACAGTCACTTCGCACTTCTCTCTCAGCAGTGACTTGCCATGTCAAAGAGCTACAGATACCGGAACGATACCAAAGGAAATGGAAACAGCAATCACTTCAGTGCAGACAATCCCTTTTCCTCAACTGTGCTGACCAAATTTGCTGCAGAATGCTGTGAGGCAGCTTGGACTTGGCAGACACCTTGCAGACCAAAAGATGTGATTTGTACTTCTTAGAGTGTCAAATGACAATGATTTTACACAAGTGTTGTCATTACTAATGCATTTTTGCAGCTTTCTTAAAAAGCCTGTGATAGTTATCAACAAAGGAAAGCAGAATGTGCAAAATAATACGCTAGGTGAAAATTACAGGGGCTCATAACACGGAATTAGAGCTCAGTAAAGGCTGTGAGTGTGACAGAAGTTTCACTGCGAAAGCAGGATTCGCAACCAAGAGCAGGAATAAAAGACTGCAGTTGAAACTGGAAGAGAATTCAGGAGCATGCTGGAAACAGGGGATAAGTTTGAGAGCTGTTACATCAAACTGTTCCAGTTTAAAAAATGGCACCAGATTACAGTCTTTATTCTATGTAAGACTTCAACTTTCACATTTTCTTCTTCTTCAGAGATTACTGACTACAGATCTTAGTAATTTTGCAGTAACAATTGTTGCTTTGTCTTCTGTAATGTCTCTGCCATATTTCGCAGGCTTAGGGACAGTAAATGACCGTGACCATACTGCTTTAGGGGAGGTACAATATCAGAGATTCTGTCTGCGTTTCACTTTTGAGCGAAGTTGCTAAGTTCTCTGTGTTTTTTACGAATTTTTCTGGTTTTCATTAAAATGAAAGAAAATTACTCATTACAGATCAGCCATTTAACATGCAGTAAAACAAGCAAAATGTTTATTGAATAGAAGGAGTATAATGCCACAGGTGCCTAAAAAGGAATTTTACTATCCATGTGGATCTGTTTAATTATCTCACATGGAAAAAATCACTCTCTAGAGGGCCAAGTTCTATTCTTTCATTTTTGATGGAGCCGTATATTTCTAAATATAGGAGATTGTCAAGGGAAATGCTGGCAGAACCATCTGTGGAGTACCTCAACAGAAAAGGTAATCTGAAATTCAAACACAACTGTTTGCCTTGACTTTTCTGAATGTCACCACCTCTGCCCCAAACACAGGAAGAAAGACTTTCCTGTGGCATCTCCAATGCAGCCAAAAAACTCTAGTGAAGGACACCACCGCAGGGCAATTGTGCTTTCTTAGTGCAGTTAATTTCACCAAGACACTTACTTAAGGAGAGGGTGCATCCTTCGCTGCAGGTGGTGTCCTGCCTTGCTGCCCATTCCACTATGGAAGGTCTTTGCCATGCCGGCGACTGGGTGCGGGGGGCTGATCAGCTGGCACAACTTCCAGCGCTGGCTGTGGAGAGAGACAAATTACTTGGAATCCCAGCACTAAAGAACTACACGAGTGTATCTGCTAAGGAGCATCGTTCCCAGTCGGAGTTTACTAGGCACATCTGCAGAAGTAAGAGGTTTAATGGCTGTGAAACAGACCATTCGCTTTCATGGCTGCTAAATCCCTACTGAAGGAGTACTCCCGCTTGGCTATCGATTCAAAGTAACAGTCAGGTTAAACAAACTTGTCCCCAACTACGCCCCAAAGACAACTGCCGTAAATGAATGAGGAAGAAATAAAGTGGACACATCTTTCACACTGGTAATTTGATCTCAGTAGCCGAAGTTTCTCTTTTGTTATCCCTCACAAGTATGCCTCATTTTGCATTCAGGAGAGAAAACAACCTCAACCAGTGTATTTCCAATCAAACATTTAAACAGAATTCTCTGCTTTTCTATTGCACATATTTAAACTTCTATTTTTAGCATACTGGCACATGTTTTCTATTAGCAGATCTCATTCTCGTTTACACTTGACCTTCTATACATCATTAATTAAAAATGTTAGCATAACAATATGTCAGCTCTTCTTGTGTTCCATTGCTTCTAAAAACAATGTTGCATTGCTGTTTCTCTGATCAGCTGCTCTTTTATGCTTTTATGACAGCTTTTGTGTTGTTTGTTTCCCAATGTACATTATTTTCCACATGCAAGTATTAAAAGCAAATAAAATTATACTAAATGGTATCAGAAAATTAAAGCATTTGGGAAGGACACTAAAGAGAGTTTAACACTCCCTTTGTATGAGAAAATTAGCATGCTCAAAGGTCTAAGTAAGCATCGTTAGGAATGTGCCAATAACATAAAAAGTAGTCAAAATCCCTTCTACCATCGTCTAGTAATAAAATGTAACATGAAAACAAATAAAAATAAAGTAAGCAAGCAAGTACTTATGAGAGAAGCAGAGGATTCAAAGCCATTCAAATGGAAAGAAAGCCATCTGCAGCTGCCTGGGCAATATGAAAGCAAAGTGAGATAGATTAAGTTTTCAGGGTGACAGATAAACACCCTACAGGTGTAACTGCCAATGTATGGTTCCTTTTTCAACTCCAGACTCCAAATTACTGAAGTGAGAGGATTTAGAATACACAAAAGCTGCAGTGATTCAGCAACTGATCTACTAGATTCTACTTTCCAACAGAAAACCAAAAACCTTTGAAATTCTTAATTACTACATTTCTTAAAAAGGAATAAGCATCCTCTGTACCCTCTTTTTAGGTATGGAAGGAAAGGAGTCAAATCCACCAAAAGACTGTGATTGCTATTAAGAACTGAAGTGGTGTTATTGTAATGATTTACTTTTGTAATGAGTTACTTGTGATTTCACACTTTGATCCCCTTTTGAGTAGTGAGGTGTTTCTTTGTTGTTTTGTGAGTGCTAATTGCTGCAGTGCTGTGTTAAATCATTGTTATGCTGGTTTTCTTGAGCAGCAGAATGAATAATTGAATAATTATAAAGGAGAAGTTCATTAAAACGGGTATGGCTATAGAAACAACATTTTCCAGCAATTCAGGGAGGGGTCGTGTACAGTAATGCAAACAACCTGTTGAAAAATGTTTTTTTCCTATCTAGAAAATAAAATCTTTCCTGCACACAGCTTCCCTCAGAAGCAGACCAGGGAATTACATCAACTGCACTGGGATGACTTTACTCTCCACGTGCTTCTGTGAGAAACCTTACTGTGGGTAGGATTCCAAGTTCAGCCATAGAACTGTGCTGTTATTATGGGTAGCTCACCAAAACGCAAATTCTCAAATGCATGTAAAACCAGATCTCAAGGGTATCGGAAGTGTAGGAACTGCCATACACCACTGCAGAATAACAGAATATTGTACAGCGCCTGCAGGATAATATAGAACATTAATAAGACAACTCTTTTTCACTTGGGACTTTCAAGACTTTTCTTTTCTAGTGTAGAAGACAGCAAAACATGGGGTCCCTTGGTGCTGAATACACTTGAGCCATAAGATCACAAAGGGAAGTATAGCTGCAGTGTTGAGGTGCTATGGGATCTAGGTGCTACCTCTCCAGCTGCTATACTTACTGCCTTAAAGAATTTAACAGCTACTGCACCCTGTGAGAAAGCACTGGAGGCACCACGAAGAAGAGCAAGAAGTTCCATGGAAAAATGACCATCAAACAAATAGCTTAGTTCAGAAAGCCAGTTTAAAAAAAAAGAGTAACCTTGTAAGATTCTTCTGACACTCATGGAGTTAACAACAGGATCAGTCTTTCAGGTCTTTTGCACAGGTCCTGTCACATGAGTTAACAGACACTGACAGTAATGCAGACTGTTACTGTTCTCCAGCAGCTGGAGCAAGACAAGCTTATCTGCTGACCATTGAGGATTTTTCAGACTTAGGAACCTCATGTTCCACTACAGGCTCTGTAGTATAAAATGGACACAGGCCTATGTACTACTGTTTTCCCCATCCCCAACTTCTATCACTTCTACTCACTGCAGCCTGTGTCTGTCTCCCAGTCACATTCCCCTACTATCCTTGGTTCTTTTATTTCTTTGTTTCCAACCTCTGCTCCAAGTTTTTCTGGTCATTAGGTACTAATTTTAAAAGTCTAGGTGGCAAAGAAGACTCTGGAAATTTTCACTGGTGCAAGTATTATTAACAACTGGTGAGCCAGGTCACATGACTGGAATGCTAAAGACCTTTAAATAAAATTTGTTTAGGGCAAGAGGTGAAGTAGTGAATGATGCAGTGGTAGTACTTACAAAGACACTGCTAGCCGGTCTGTATATCCTGATAATTCAGAAACTAATTGTGAATGTGCTAAAACATAAAAGACAAGAAGAGAATACAGCAGAGTGGGAAGGAGGGAAATTCTTTATAGACCATGAAACCATAGCTGAATTATTTCTTATGACTTGTCTGCAGTGAGAGGCAGACTGCGGGGGAGCAATTGTCTTGCCATGGGAGAATTCAATTTCAGAAATGTAGCATGGAGGTCACACAACTTATTAGAGTTTCTAAAATTATTCCTTGCAATCCTTTAACACAGAAAGTATTACTGCTCTCAGTGCAGAGTAACTCAATTATGGTCTCACTACGATGGATAGAGCTATATTAATTCCTGGCCTGGAGTCAGTCAGGGATAACCAGAGATAATAGATGGGATTTATGTCATGTAATTTTAATCATCTACCATGAGTTTAGAACTATTTGCCCTGGACTCCTTCTCCAGGCAACAGAGGCAACGTGCTAGAAGGCAACATGCCAGCCATCTCAGAGCCCTAGGAAGTTTCATCTTACCTCATGTTAGCTATCCAAGAGGTAGATTTCTTGCCATCCAGATCCCCTCCATAGTCAATGCAAAGAGCAAGGCACCACCACAATGTGAGTTACTAAATTCTAAATAGGTGTCCAAGACCTATTGGCAAGGTGGTTCCCCTGAACATTAGCTGATGCTGCAAAATGGCTAATTTTCCACAGCTGATGAAAATTGTGAGTCTGGGGGAAAGCAGATAGAAAAAAGCAAAAGAAAAATGGGAGTTCTATGAACGAAACTAAAAAAGCAGAGTACTCCACCATGAAAGCGACAATCTTTAGCTAAAAGCCTGCTCTGGTTCACTGCAAATGGAAACGGCTGTTAAAGGCAGCCTCCCACTGCTCCCCAGCGTAACATTCGGGAAAACATGACAACATCGAATTGTTACATTATTGGACATAATACATAAATGAGAATCTTGCAGCCCAGGAAATCAATAGGGAAAGCCATAAAAATGCAAAGGAAAATATGTGGCTAGCAGTAAGACAGTACAGAGCCTTTACCAATAGTGATCTTGTGGCTGTGGTGGCTTAAGAATTTAGGTCTTGGATGCATCCTACCTTACGTTAGACATCAGAATATAGTTATTTACATCTGAGCTAGTGATCCTCCACTCCCTTTACAGTCAACTGAGAGAAATGGGACTTTTTAGGGAGCAATTCCTGTCATCCTAAAGCAATTATATAAAGCAGTTCAGATGAAGCATACCCTACAAGTGTTTCTTTCCTTCCATGACTATAAAGGAAGAACCATCAGATATCACTCGGAAAAAACTTGAGGTACCCAAGCTCTCCTCTGCAAAAATACTTGCTTGCTTTCCCAACTGCATCAGTTAACCCAAAATAAATGCATTAGCAATTAAAGAAGTCTTAGCAACAATATGAACTTATAATTTGAGAGATGGCAATAATTTTAGTAGAGATGCACAAAAGGTAGATAACGTATTAGTAGTACTGCACCTGAGGCAGGGCATTCCAATCCTTTAGTAAATATGACAGATATGACAAAGCCTGAGGATCAAATTTTAATCACGAGCCTCAGAGAGCTTGTATCCAAGGGGGTTGAGAAGGCCACTGGTCTATTAGTGTAAATTTAATAGGAATGTTATAAAGTTGATTCAGTAGATTAGAATTCTGTGCCAATACTCAAAAAGAGAAAAACTCTAAAAGTCAGTCATTACATTCATTACATGATGGTTATCCTGAAACTGTCCTCCTTCTGCCCTTAAAATCCCCTGTCAAAGCCGTCATTTTCTCCACAGCATGCAGCCATAAAATAAACCTTTAAATATGTGTAAACAACAGAATGCCTGTGCTGTTTCTGGGCTTATATCACACAAAATAGGTATTTAATTGAGTCTCTCAATTTAAACATAATAGCACTAGGATTCTTTTGAAGTGTCTGGGAAGAGCCAGACTCTGCCATAAGGCATGCAAGAGCTGAATCAGATGCAGGATGCCTTTCTCTTGTCAAATATACTGGGAGCCTCAAGCACTGACATTCATACCTTCTGTTTCAGCTTTCCAGAACACTGACCTTGAGACAGAACTGCAGCTTCAGGCCAAAAGATTCAGCCCAGGCAGAGTTATTTAAGAAGCCTGAAAACACAGGTTTACATAATATGTTGTAAATCTGTAACTATCAACTATCGTCAGTTTTAGTCAGCTGTAAGTCTGATCTAATCATTCTGAAATGCGTTCTTCATCAAAGAGTAGGAAGACAAGTACCTTAAACAGAATAATTCTTAGTAAGAAGATAGTCACCTAAGGAAAAATTTGTAGGAGACAAAACCAAATATTTTTAATTATTTTATAAGAAAAAATGTGCATTCCTTCTGTTTGTAGTGGACTTTGCATTATGACTAAGATTAAAACAGAAGGTCTGAGAAAATTTGCCAAATTAATCCTCTTTTAAAAGCAGATCAAAAATTAAGAATGAATACATTGAATCCTCCATTTGTTGTGAAAGCTGGAATACGCAGCATCTCCTTTTCATCCCGCACTTTTAGAAATAAAACAGGATTATACATGGTGCTCTGCAGAAGTGTTAACGCTTCTCACGGTGAGGCTTGGCCCTCGAGAGCGGAAGACGAAGGCGCCTTTACCGTGCAAGACGCCGTTTCACCACTAGAGGGAACCAGTGGACTTCAGTGCCAGCGCGCGGAGGCAGCAGCCGCCTTTCCAGCCGCGGTGCTTGTTCCGCTCCCGAAAAGTCTCCGCAACCGTGCTGAAATCACTGCAAGCGATCGACTGCGTTAATTAATACAACGCGCAGATGACAGAAAAACATCGAAGCTTTGATGTGACAGGCAACACGTACTGAATACATGGGATATTATATTTATAATAAAATGAGAGATTGAAAAGCTTGCTGCTCCCTCAGGTTTAGGGACAAAATTTTACTGAATTCTGTACTAATATTGAACTATCTTAAATTAAATAGCTACCGAAAAAGGTAGAAAGAACTCATGTGATTCCCTAACAGGAGAAATCTCTGTTCAACACAGAGCACTGTCCTTTGCTCGTTATTGTAGCAACCATTTTCAACAAGAATTATATTTAGTGACATGGTAAAGCTGTCTCTTCTGATTGCTTTCACAGAATCATAGAATGGTTTGTCTTAAAGGGATTTTTAAAGGCTATCTAGTCCAACACTCCCTGGAATGAGCAGGGACATCTTCAACTAGATCAGGTTGCTCTAAGCCCAGTCCAACCTGACCTTGAAAGATTTCAGGGATGGGGCATCCACTACCTCTATGGGCAACCTGTACAAGTGCCTCACCACCCTCATTGTAAAAAGCTTCTTCCTTATATCTAGTCCAAATTAATGCTTTTTTAGTTTAAAGCCATTACCCCTGTATGCCCTTCTCCAAAATTCCTTCTCCAGCTCTCCTGCAGCTGCCTTTAAGTACCTGGAAGGCGCTGTAAGGTTTCCCCAGAGTCTTCTCTTCTCTGGGCTGAACAAGCCCAACTCTCTCAGCTTATCCTCAGAAGAGGTGCTCCAACACTCTGATGAGCTTTGTGGCCTTCTCTGCACCTGCTGCAGCAAGTCCACGTCCTTCTTATGCTGGGGCCCCAGCAGGACACAGCATTCCATGTGAGGTCTCACCAGAGAGGAGCAGAGGAGCAGAATCCCCTCCCTCACCCTGCTGCCCTCACTGCTTTTGATGCAGCCTAGGACATGTTTGGCTTTCTGGGCTGCAAGGGCACATTGCTGGGTCATATTCAGTCTCACATCCAGCAGCATTCCCAAATCCTTCTCAGCAGGGCTGCTCTCGATCTGTTCATCCCCCAGCCTGTGTTGATCCGAGGGGTTGCCCCAACCCAGGTACGGCGCTTTGCACCTGGTCTTCTTGAACTTCATGAGGTTCCCTTGGGCCCACTGCTTGAGCTTGTCCAGGTCCTTCTGGATGGCCCCCTTTCATCCAGATGGGACATGTGCAGTACATTTATCTGTCTTTTCAGGGGTAGGGATATTTTTGTTTATCTTGGTTTGCCCTTTGCAGTCTGTGGTTAAATTTTTTATTCATTTTTTTAAGTCATTATATGTTGCTTCCTCCAAATGCTAGGAAAAGCCAAATGAGAGAACTGTACATGGCATTTTAAACAGGCTGTGAATGTGAATTGGTTTTGCTCAATCCATGCTTCTAAAGCTGTTCCTCAAAAAGTCACTGCCTCCACATGACTCAGTTACACTCTACAGCTGCATTTAAACAAAGGATCTAATAATTACTTTGATAACGATATATTAATGCATTTCAGAAAATCAGCTCAGAGTTCTGAAATTTGTTTTTTTCCCACCCTAAGCAGCATGATGTACCATCAATGCATGATGTGGCCATGATTCCTCTCACTCTGAAGCATCGTGTAAGAACTATGGTAGAGTATGGTGCACTACCTACCGTCACACTCATGCACACAGCTCTGGAAGTGACTCTCCCGAGGGACAAAGCAAACTGTTAAGAGAGGCAAAGCAGCACAGCACTGGTGTCTATGCCCAACCCTCCTTCCCTCCTCTGTTGTTCTGTTGTTTATCTGATGCAGCCTTGATGAGAGCACTGATTTTAGCAGGTATGTCTGCATTATCTGACACATTTCCTCTGCTTCCAGCACCCGAGGTTGTTGAGTCACATGAAAGGGTTTCCTGTGGAGCATCGGCTTACAGCATGGGGAAATACCTCCCTTTATCATACAGCAGTACATTTGCTGCATGTCATGAGTGATTCAACAGCTGTATATTTTCCCTGTCAAGTGTGGAATTTCCCCAGTATTCTCCTACTCATGGACACTATACTGTTGGAATAAATCCAGTTCCCTGTGCTTTAAAGTTTTCCTAGGTGGTGGGTAGGACTCGTTGGTTGGTAAGTTTTCCCACACTTAGTTATTTACATGCCCACTGCTCATTGCTGTTTTGCTGTTCAGAGTGGGCAGTCACTCCTCTTGCCATTCTCTGCAGAGCATCGAAGCCAGAAATTCCTCCCTTACCACAACATCCATCTTCAGAAATGACTGATATGGGTTTGGCAGCACAGCTCTCCAACATGAGCTGGGAGAGCTTCATGTAATGAGAATACAAAGTTCATTCACTAAGTTATTTCCCAAAAATAATAAACCATTCTCCTATTGTCTGTGCTTGCTTGCTAAGGGGGGAAAAATGCCCTGAAATCAAACTGCTACTGTTCAATGTTGTACCAAGAAAAATATGCCTCAGCAGGTTGCCAGGATGTGTTGAAACTAGACATTGTTATAAAAAGCTACATAATTTCTCTCTTTTTCCTTTGTTGTACAGAACGCTGATAGTTTAGAGAAGGCAGCTGACTTTTTTTCCCCAGATGAAGTTTCCTCCCAATCAACTGTAATTCCCTAGTAACATGTTTATACCTTTCTTATATTTATTTTCTGTTGAAGACTGAATGTTAAATTTGAAATGCTGCACCTGGGAAAATATACAAGTACTTTGCGATACAAAGTTCTGTTTAATGCAAGTATGTAAAATGTGTTTGATCCTCTAAAATGTGGTGCTTAGCACTGAATACATTTTTCAAGTGTAGTCAGTGGCTAAAGTAGAAGTTTGGTGGAAACTGAGGACAAAATTTCCAAGATTAAAAATGACTCGACTCATGTTTTAAGGCAGTTGAGTTAAACACACAAATAATGTGTTTATGTGGGATGAGAGATTATAATTGTGGCATTTAACTAGGACAGTGATGTGGGATGACAACAACAATCAGTGTATGCATGTAATAAAACTTGCTTTTTCAATATACATATTTCAATGGACTAAGTTGCGTCTCAACTACTGGGGATTCTCTGGTAATAGCTGAGCTCTATATCAAAAAGATTCTTGGCCATTTGTGATTCCTTCCAATTCACATCCTGGTTTTACCAAGAAACTCATCTGTGCAGGCCAGAAAGGAGCTGTTGCATGGTTTAGCTGTGCCTCCATATGAATGGAGCAAGCTTTGGAAATTAAAGTACACCTCAGCTTCTCAGTTTTATTGCCACAAAATGTAGCTATAGTTCAAGTATGTATATTGAAATAGCAAGTTTTACACCGAAGAAAAAAGAGGAATACACCTCTGGTAGCTGAGATCCCATTTATCCCTGTTAAACTGTATTAAACAATTTCAAAACATGTACAAAGAACCATAGAAGTAATCTGAGATACTGAAAATTACTGAGATTTATGAAAAGGAACAAGGAAGATGTAAGTCCAAGGTATTTATCTGAGATGAGTGAGTCATTCTGTACATGTGTTGATACGCAGAAACCGCCCTAATTCCCAGGGAAGTAATAATGAATAACTTCATTGGTCAGAAAGAAAAACAAAAGGTGTGATATTTTTGTTACACTAGAAGGTTTGGATTGTTTGCTAGAGTTGTTTTCAACTGGTAATAAATGCAAGGCTAAACTCTGATATTAGACACATGGCAATAGATGTCAATGTGAACTTAGCTGAAGTAAGATACAAAACATATTTTGATGTGTTAATTGGTCTGGAGTGGAAATAATGAGAAACTAAAAATTAAAACAAGATAATATCAGTGGTAAAAGGCATACTTATGCGTACATAGTCTAAATACCCCGAAAATGTTGGACATTGTACCACTTTGGGGGGAATATATTAAGCTAAAGCTGTTGGTCAGATCTGACAATCAATAGCTTTGGAAGACTTGAACTATTTAACCCATCAAGAAGACAGTGCATCAGTATTTTTACTTATATCATTGTACTTGATATAAAGTACACTCAATTCACTTGATGGATAAATAAACTGAAATTAGCAATCATGCAAAATAAAAGAAGAGCTGAAATAGCAGTTAATTGCTGAAACTAAAAGTAACACAGTAAATTCTCCAACTTTTCAGATCTGGACCTTTTCTAGAAGACACACGTGCATAAAATGGAAGCCATTGTGCTCTGTGTAGGGATAAAGAGTTGTAATGTTACAGTAATGCACTACATACTCAGTAAGACTCAATATTCAGGACATACTGTTACTATAGCATAGGATATTGAGGTTTTTATTTCCACTTTATTGCTTTAATGAAAGCAGCCTGGTTGATAATATTGCAAAGGAAAAAGACTGAGCCAAAAAGCCTTGAGAGACTAACAATGTTGAGGGAGAGCCTTAATGAATCAGGATATTGCTTAAAATAACTTTATATTAAGTGAAATAACATATTAAGGGAAATGTAAATATACATGAACATATGAAGGTAATAATGGTGCTGCATTTTAAGCTTTGCTTTCCTAAGCTAACAATATATAAGCAGTTTAACATTTTTCACAAATAGTCAAGTCTTCATTTTATATTCATGAGTAAAGGTAAATCTAAATTATTCAAGACAACACCTTAAATAAAAAGCTACTTTCATAGAACAGATAAACATTACATGTCCAAGCAGAACTACTACTTCAACTGTAAGGGTAGGGAAAACACTGTAAATTCTTCAAATGCCAAGCATATAATAAAAAGAAGGTAAAGGAAAATGGCTACTGTTCACTACTATTTCAACAAGAATTTTTAATAGGTTGTCATTTATGTTGAGTCATCTTAGATCATTAAGCACTTTGATGTCAGATGACTGATACTAGTTAAAATTCTCTAGACAATAAATTCCTCTATCATCAATCATCTTTAATGCATTCCTATTTCTTGAGGTTGAGTTGTTCCATTTTAAAAGCTGTCCAGATGTGGTACTCTCTTTACCTACTCACTCCTCTTTGCTAACATCTATTAGACCAGTTGAAGTCAGATTACTTGAAGCCCAGTTGTGAGTGTACTTGTTCCAAAGCCTTTTATAGCTGGACAGCCTTTGTCCCCTTTGTCCCCCATGCCAAAACATCCTGGCAGACTGTAACATCTTTTATATTAGTTTCCCATACAGCAAAATACAGGCCATCAAAGCTTTCAGAGTTCCTTAGCAAGTTGCCATAAAAAAGGATGTGGATAAAAGGTTAAAGAATTTTGGTCTCTCAGGAGTGCAAATATACACCAATATTAATTTTTCTGTAGGAAAAGCAGCATATATTCCAATCTTCAGAGACCAAATGAAATATCAAGGAACTTCCCAAATCTTGTTTGGTTAACTTCAATTAACTTTTTAGATAAAACTGACACATATTTTGAATACACTTTGAAGTGTCAGTAACTTTCTTCCTGAACAGCTAATTTATTCCTGAACAGCTAACTTATTATTGTGGCTATTAGTTTAGGCCACAAAATGAAAGCGAGAAAAACTTTAAAAGAAAGGAATCACTGAGGCCTGACCCAGCTATCAGGCTATTTAAGATTTGTAGCATTTCCAGAAAAAAGCTCCCCTGCCTGGAAAAGATTACACACATTCTAGCTTTGTTAAATTTGTTACATGATGTTTTGTAACTCTGCTACTCCAAGACACTTTCTTAGTTCTGCGGCCTTCTTCTCCAACTGCTGAATGTTCCAGTACCTCTGTCTTTTATTTGAATGGACTTTGTTCAGTTGGCAATGCAAACGTTTTAAAATAGCATCATATCTCTTATTCTGTACCTAAAAAAAAAAAAAAACAAAACCCCGAAACAAAAAAATCACTTCAAAATTTCATTCAAGTAAAACTATTTTACAGATGTGAGTTCAGCTCACCTAATTCTATCCAAGTATATATTCTGACATTTGACGAAGCCAATTCACGTTTGCTTTATCTACTGAAGAGACAGACATCTAGGAAGCCATTCATCTGACTTACCTGAGATGTCTGGTTTAGGACACGAATCATGCCTCTCTTTCCCATTAAGGAAAGAAAAGCTCTGTCCTACTAAGACCTTAAGTGCAGAGTTCAATGTGGATATCTGCTCTACAGATGTCTAAAATTTAACAAAGTAAATACCACCCAAGGACTCAGCATGTCATAGCTCTGGCAAGGCTTTGCACATGGAAGATTTCAGGCTCCAGAATGAGAGGTGAGAAAGAAGAAATTTTCGTTCTTTTACAAGCATGTTTGGGTATAAATGAGAATACGAGGTAACCTCGATGGCTGTAGTAGCACCTTTGTAGCTGCACTGCATTTAAAAAGGTACATTTTTCTTAGACAAGCAATACTGCGGCAATGCAGGACTGTCAATTCTGTCCTCATGGCTGCCTTATGTGGAGTAGAATGGCTGCTGCAGACAATCCTCTGAAAATTTGCATTCTGAAGTGTTAAAAGAATGAAACATTCACTACAATAAAAACAGCAATAATGGGCATTCCCTTAATGAAATTTGGGCTTACTTACCCTAGTTTAAATGGCATATGAGTGGTAGTGTATAATTACTCTTGTGTCTGCTTATTGAAGCATTATTACACTGTGCTTCACATGCACACAATGGTGCACAGCTGCATCAGAACCACAGCACTGTCAGTGACTTCCTGCAAATCTCACTGCCTAAATTTCACAAATAATTAGGAAACTTCCTCACTGGTGTTCTATAAACTACACTGCTTCCTTTTATTGGTGATGTCTTGTCTTCCTTCATGTTACCTCACTCTCCACTATAATTGTTTGCAACTTTCCAAGGGAGGCTGTCAGACTCACTTATCTGAGCGAGTGCTTGGGGCATCTGCATCGCTAGGACTACACTGTGACACTGAAACATCTATGATCAGTATTATCTGCTTTTTTTAGAAATGCATCTCTAGCATCATTATTGGGAACAGTCTGTCATCTGCTGAGGGAGGGAGCATTAATATGCTTACTGGAAACAGGGGAGGGACAACATTGTGCTTTTTATTGGGTTTTGTGTACATGAAAGTCAAGCACTAGAAAAAAATTGTCTGGACATTCGTGGTATCTCCACCACTGGGGTCATTTAAGGACAGGACAGGCAAGCATCTGCCGAGAGTAATACAGTCACACACTGACACTGCAGAAAGCGGGCAACAGGGGAATACCCAGTCTTTTGGGTTGCTTTCTTTTTATTATTACTTTTACATAACAACAAATTTTACATTATTTGTGAGCATCTTGAATTATCCTTATGACTGAAGCCTTGACCCTACACAGATAACAACCCTGCTTTATTGCTGACACCCCTGTCCAAGGCTGGGAACAGGATCTGCTTTTCAAGAAATGGGTGATGGGGCTGGTGCTCAGGAAAGAGTAAGAGAAGATCCACAGGCTGCTTTAAGAGTCACAGATTCACAGAATCACAGAATATGCTGAGTTGGAAGGGACACATCAAGATTATCAAGTCTAACTCCCAGCCCTACACAGGACATCCTCAAATGTCACACCATGTGCCTGACAGCATTGTCCAAATGCTTCCGGAACTCTGCCAAGGTTTGGTGCTCTGACCACTTCCCTGGGGAGCCTGTTCCAGTGCCCAGCCACCCTCTGGGTGAAGAACCTTTTCCTAATATCCAACTTAAACCTCCCCTGACGCCACTTCAGGCCATTCCCTCAGGTCCTGTCACTGGGCACCACAGAGAAGAGATCAGTGCCTGCCCCTCCTCTTCCCCTCACGAGGAATCTGTAACTGCAGTGAGGACGCCACTCAGTCTCCTCCAGGCTGAACAGACCAAGAGACCTCAACCCCTCCTCATTTGGCTTCCCCTGAAGGCCCATCTTAGCTGCCTGCCTTTGGATGCTCCAATCAATTACATCAGGTGCCAGCAGTCTGCAGCTGAATTCCAGCACTGCAGCTCAATAAAACCTCATCCATGTGCCTAGTATCTCACTTTATTCCTGTGATTGACTTGAGTATTCTTTCCCAAGTTGTGCTGAAGACTGCTGGGTATGTCTCTGTCTATCCACTGTCAGTTCTTATATTATAAATTGGACTGTTTTCAGGAGAGTTCTTAATAGAAAATAATACCCTGAAAGGCTTTGGGTTTGAACCTGCTTCCTTCTGAGACAATAAGAGCATATAATCCAAACAAATGAAGAACAGGCTAACCCTCACTATTTAATTAAATTAATTTTGATAACAGAACATTATTTTTAGGCTACCTAACTTAACTTTGGGTTTAGAGAATTCTCTTAGGAGGATGTTGCCTTGGTAATAAAGTATTTTCTCAAACGCTGAATAGCAGACCTATTCTAAAGCAGCTGTGTTTTGCTTTTCAGGTTAAAAATTCTCTCTGTTCTCTGTCACATGAAAAAAATTATTCTTTCTTCCTCCTACATTTTACAATGGGCAATAGACCAAACCTTAGATCAGCTAATCTTTATATTATTATGCTTTACTCATTTAATTTTATGGCATTTATTTGAACTGACAAGATAAATGGTATGAAACTTCCAAATTAAAAATTATCTAATCATACAGGGTATTTTAGTAAGGAACAAAATGAAAAATATAATTCAATTATTTAAAAGAGAAGGTTTTAACTATTAATCAGAATTTTATCTTGTCAGCTAATTAGGAGCTGCTGTGTTATTCCTAATTTAATGTCAGCTCAAATTAAGAAGATTCATGGGAAGTCCATTTTCCTGGTCTATTTGAGTCTTCCACTGATGATGTATCAAGTCATGAATAATCAAGTCAGCAGTGAAATGTAAAGTATTTCTGAAGTACTACAGAAATTTTAAAATGTGCATTTTGCCTTACTACCATTCAGGGACCTCTTCTTTTTCTGGGAATCATTCCAAAAGTTCACAGGTGAACTCCTCAAAAGACTTCAGAAAAAAATGTTCTTAACAATTAAGCTCTGAATTTTAGAAAGTCTACCAGTACCCAGAATTTAAGACAGCATCATTACTGCATGTACTTGAACAATCTATAGCCAGCAATGGTGTATAAAGTACTTCAAACTTCATTCGCACTATTCACATTCTGCCAGGAGAACTGCAATTAAATTTTATCCGGCACATGACCAAACCGGCACATGACTCACCTCAATTTCTTTTCTAAGCTTAGCATGCTTTTTTTTCTCTTCTTCCAGCAAATCTCTTTTTTTATTGATGAAACCTTTCAATGTTGTGATTTTGCTTTTTAAAATTGTGATTTGTTCCTGCAGATTAAATTCAAGATGCAGAAATTTCAAACTCCTTGAAAGGTACATCTATTAAACTTATTAAAAAGGTCTCATTTTAACAGTCTCAATTAACAGAGATGAGATAAAGATCTATAATAAACAATTTCACAATAAACCTACTAATACTAATTAAAATAATAATTTAGGAAGAGTAATTAAAATTAATAATTAAATACTTTATAAAATGGTTTTGCAGCTGTAAGAATATATACTCTTGATCTGAAATATGAAAACTACAATAATACAGGACTTTGAGCTAATTTTGGTAGTCTTTTTTAAAATCTAATTCTCTGCAAAACTGAAGAATATTTAATGTAATATTTGAGATTTATTTTTCTTTCTCACAGGAAAATACAGTGATAATTAGTCTTTATCAATACTGAAAGATCTGCAGTACAAACAAATGTTCATCAATTTACATTAATAGAGTAACATCAGATTTTCAATAATGCAAGCTACATCAAAGTTGAAATCTGTGATCCCATTTCAACTTCATTCTTGTGTTTGTCCATATATTGGCAAAATTCTGTGGTGAAAGATTCCTATGTAGTTGTTATTAGTAAAAATTGCAACTGGGTCAAGTGAAACCAACAGTGTTAGATTAGAAGACCAAACATCTTTTTCCTCTCTTCTTATTTCTATCACCATCTCACCAAATCTACCTCCTGCTGACACACAGCTCAAATTTACTTCGTTGACAGCAAAGTTTAAAGAATATCGTGTTTTTACATGAAAAATGTAACAATATGGCAGTCTTCCACAGAATTCCGAAAAGCATCCATGTAAGTTTTTCCAAAGATAAAGCTTAATTTACAGCTCTGTAATATTTTCATATTTGAGTTCATTCGATCACACAGTATAAACGTGTTTTTGTCAATATTACACAGATAACAATGCTGATGATATTTTTCACTGCATACTGAAGTAAAATTTCTCAAATTAATGCAGCATTATGAATTACCTATATTCCCTTGTAGTCAGCCCCTCATGAACCATATGAGACAAAATAATCATATTATATAAACTACGTCAAAATTATTTCACATAAAAGGGAAGAATCAAAAAGGAAATATACTACCTGTACTTGTTTTATAACAGATCCTTCTGGATTCTGGAGATGACACATTAACGCCTCTTTCTTCATCTTTAATTCTTCAACAACAGCTTTCTTTTTACCAAGTTCAATCATTTCTGGCATTTTACTTTCCATCTCCCAAAAGAGATGTTTATGATCTTTTATTTTTTCCCGGTATTCATTATTTCTTGCAAGTATCACCTCAAACTCCTCTTGTACTGTTTCTGCATCACACCTTAACTTTAAATTTTCAGAATACAGGGCTCTGACTTGGGCCTCCAGATTTTCACATTGATATTTTGTCACTTCTATGGCATCATCTTGCAGATATATTTCCCTTTCTGTTGTCTTTGTTTCTAACAGAATTGCGTTCATTTCTTTTTCTAGTTCCTGACACTTTGCCTGTGAAATATTTCAGTGTTCACTTAAGGAACATGTTTTGGAGGAAGATATGAAGTGTCTAGTTAAACACTGTAATTTATATTTATTCAATAATCTTCTTTTTCACTTGTCTAATGTGGTTTGAATGGAAGATAATTAGACTTACATTTCTTAATATCATCACCTTAGAGGTACAATGCAAGAATACTAGCTTAGTCTTCTCCCCTTAGATTGAGTCTAAAATATGAAATAAGATATCCCTGAACTCACTTTAAGTTCCTCACAGTTGCAAGACACGTAGGATGTGGCAGATCAAACCCAATTCTAATGTTTGCATAGAGCTGAAATCTGGTGAAGTCCTAATCAGACTAAAAATAACTAAAGATGCCAAAAATCCCTTGCAAACCCAGACAAACACAGACTGTGTCAGGTGATGTAGCTTAACTAGACTGTTCAACTGAAGTTTTTAAGACTGCCTTCATCACAGTAGTAGCTGGAGTTGAATTAATCCCAGCTATTTTCAACCCCACAAGAAATATGTATCTAGTCCTGAAAAGGCCTCTACATCACCTCACTAATGAGAAGTGAACAAAACCAGGGAGCAGTACTTTAAACCATCATAAGAAATCACAGAATCATCAAGGTTGGAAAGGACTTGTAGTTACCTAAGGCTTTAAAATTCTGTGGGTCTTTTTAAAAACAGATACATGTTTTTAAATTGTCTGATCACAAATTATTGTTGCAGCATCATCAGACTATATTAAGGGATACAGGACAAAGCTTTTCATAAAGTGTGGCCAGTCCACTGACATTCCTAAAAAATACAAGATTTCACTGCTACTTCAGAAATGTTCTCTTTGTGCAAAATTTCAAATATCAATTATTTCATTTCTAGAGCTGTGCATAGATGTTATAATTTGAACTCTACTATTTCCATTTGCATTCTTCCATGCTCAAAAATGTCAACTGGAATCATCTTTTCTCAGACTTACAAAAGTAAGTTTCTCAATAGAAACTTGAAGATTAAATAATAATTGAAAGCTTAATAAAAGAGAAATGATCACAGAGTCTCCACAAAAACTACACATATCCAGTGTTCTACAAAATAGTACTGAATAATACCAGTATTTAATGACTATTTAGGATACCCACTTCAAACATAAGGGGGGGAAAAAAGTATTTTGTGTCAAAAAAGATGCTAAGAAAAAAAATTACCTAATGTGGTGAAAATCTGAAGGAAAAAAAAAAGGTTTTAAAATCCTTCCCCAACAATTTCTTAGGAAATTACGATTAAAAAAAAAATTCAAAAACCTCTAACTTTGCATTTAGTTGTTGTGGGTTTGCTTTGTGGGTTCAGCTCAGTATTCCTGTTTTGTTTTTTCCAAGTAACAAACCAAAGTTTCACTTGCTGTAATGAAGACATAGCTGTGTTGTGGCCTTACAAACAACAATACGCACCCACAGTTTTGGCTGAGCCTAAACAGCACATGTAGGAACAGAACAGCTGCCCATTACACTTAAATGCCCATCAAGTACCATCAGCTTCTCTTGCTCATGAAAATACTTCCACATTTAATTAAAAATAATTGGTTAAACTATTCTAAACAAGGTTTATTACCTGCAACTGGAAAAGAACTGTTTTGCTTTTTTCCATGTCTGACACCTGTGACTGCTGCTGCTCTGCAACTCGTTTTACAACTTCAGCTAGTGATGAGGAATTTTGCTTGGCCATTTTAGGCAGAAGTGAAGAACTGGAGGGATAAAAAAGAGGTGAATTCTTTTATCTTCTTTCCATTTAGTTCTTGTTGATAAAACAGTATTACAGGCTTTCCCGTGGGACCACAGACCGTTACATTAATTTCATTTGGTTCATTTTTAATTACCAAGAACAGGTTACTCAAAGCTGATCAGTGAGAATTAGAACACTTTCTTGCAGAATCTCATAAAATAAACTACTGCGATGTTCTTCCGGCTTCTCTGCAGGACAGATCCTCAGTCTGTGAGCACAGCCGTAACTCTTAAAAGTACCCTGTGAGCATCGCAAATGCCTGAGGCCGCGCTCTCGCGTCCCGCCCGAACACCCGAATGGCTGCGGCCGCCACACGGCACCTGCAGCGCCCTCAGGGCCGCCGCCCCTCAGGCCGCCCGTCCCCGTCCCCGGCCCCGCGCCGGCCCGAGGCCTGCGGGAGCGCAGGGACACAGGGAGCCGGGAGAGGGGCTGATCCCGCCGGGAGAAGGGCTGATCCCGCCGGGAGCCGGAGGGAACACGGCGGGAGGGATCCCTTCGGAAACTGGTGGCTGCTTCCCCACCCGCGGCGGTGGTGCCGCCCGGCTGGCCCGTGCCTGAGGCCGTCCTGCTCCGCGCCCTCCGCTCCGCAGTTCCCCGAGTTCCGCCATTCGTTGTATTAGACTGCACTTGCTGCCATCATTTGTTGTGCAGAGAACATCAAGTTTTCCTGAGCACCACGGGGTTACGAAGGAGAAGAGATGTGGCCCAGTTTCTCCTGGCCTATGCCGTGCCCTGCTCTGCAGCCACGGACTTGCCCGTGTCCCGCTTGTACTCCTCTAGAGACTTCTAGGGAATTTTAACCCCAAATCGCACTATTTTTATAATGTGATTTTATAATTTACCTATTTTGTAATTTTTATAACATATTTAACTTATATATTACATTAAGCAACTTAATTCTACATATAATGTATATAATATTAAGCAACTTACATATATAAATATACTTGAATATAAAAATACTTGTATATATATTTGTAACAACTATTTTATAATGTAATTGCTCATCTCTGCATATGACCTATTTATTTCATCCCTTTTCTGAAGTGGCATAAGCGGAATATAAAATTTCGTTCAGGAGATGTCAATTTGTCGTTTTTCAATATTGTTTTGTACCCTGAATATTTTCTGACCTTTTCCTTCTCAGCATTCTGCGCCAAAAATAACCCCAGTAATTAGTTTTACTTCCCTTAGTCTTGCTGAAGGAAAGAAAACTATTGCATTGGTTTGTCTCCACCAAGTAGTTCTCCTGTTAATTTTCAATGACCTACCTCAGTCACAATTGGCACTGGGGTGGAAAGCCTCAGAGATTTCTGCAAACTTCAGGAAAAGAGATGTCTGGGTAAGGAAGGACAAGACAGTCCCATGGGTTCCCTTCGGCAGGGATAACCAGGATTCAGCTCTCACCCCTGTGTCCAGCACATGCCGAACGGAATAGCGGGAGGGGAAATGGCAGAGCAGTCACCACGTGTGTTTTGGACCTGGCACAGGAGGCAGCGATTCACGGGAAATCAGACTTTATTAATTCCTCTATCCGCTAAAAATTGCTGTCCTTTTTTTCTTGCCCCTTTCTTTGTTGTCATATACTTAACAGTTGACTATGATTTTAACACAGCTGAGGAAATTTATTTGTTATCATTTGATTCTTGCACAAAGCCTGATATATATCCCTCATTTCCTTGCTTGCCTTTTAACCTTTGCGTTGTCCTGTCAAAGGATTAAGACTTTTTCACTAAGCTGTGTGAAATTTCCAACTGCTGCAAGGAGAAATCGCCATCCTCACTTGGGGCCTTGTGGCCCCAAAAGCTGACATTGTGTAACCTCTCTATCTAGGTCCAGAATACACTTTCTCGTGTCTAACTGCCAGATTCTTCAGTGGAACACGCAGCTACAGCTCGGAAAAGGAAACTCCTTCGCTCCGCACAAGCTTTCCTTTAACTTCTTTGCGCGTTCGCGGCGGTGCGGGGCTGCTGCAGCAGAAGGTGTGATCGGCTCGCCCGGCAGGGCTAACGCCGCTTCCGGCTTCAGCGCTTCCCCAGGCGCCTGCTAATCGTGTTGGTGCCTTGCGGTACAGTTTGTTCTTTCCGGTGGAACCAGCAGCAAAAAGAAGAAATACAGGTTCCCACTACAGCCTTGCACAGCGTAGGAATTTCCAGCTTGTACAAATCAGCTCCAAGATTGACAGGAGTGAGATATATAAAGCTGGAAATGTCTGTGTATTTTATCAGATGGTACCTTTCAGAATTTAAAAGGATTGTCCACCTGTGTAAGTAAACTCCTGTGTTTATGAAAACTGCATGTGCTTCAGTATTTTCGTTGTATATGGTGATTTCTGGTTCTTCAACCTTGCCTAAAAAGACCTAGGTTAAAAGAGGAAGAATGTTTTATTTTAATCCAGATTAAGAGGCGTAAATGTATTTCTTTCCCCCCTCTGGTTTTTGGATTTTCTTTTTTGTATTTGCTCTTGTTGAAATTTTAAACATGTGCTCTTATCCCTGTTCATTTGGGCTGCTTCAATGACCTATTTTCTTTCTCAGAGCATCTCTCTCTGACAGATGTTAAATATCTCTTGCCATTTTAATTTTCAAAAAATTATGTCTGTTCTCTCAGTTTTTCTACTAATATAAGATGACCAGCAGGATTCAAAGATGAAGGAAATTGTCAGCAATCTTGTCTTGGCCAACCGTGAACTTTCAGAATTAGACTTCTGGGGTTCTTGAAAATTGCTTTTTTGCATCTCTTTTCCACCCTGGGCTGTCTCTTCTCTGCAGCCTGGTTTTATTTCCTTCATTGTTCTTTTTCTATATTCACTTTGTTTTTCTACTTTTTGCTCTTGTTACCTTCCTCACCTCTCATATCATTATTGATAATTTTCTTTGATCTACTTTTTCTCTATATCTGTGCAAGAAAATCTCGTTAACCTCCAAGTGTTTGTACTGACAGTTTCAGGGAGTGAGAAAATAGCTAATGGGTGGCCTTGGCTTCAAGTTTGTGCAAGTATTTGTCTTGAATTGTGTACTAAAACGATCAACTCCTTAATAAATGTACTTATTTTTTTTGGATGTGGCTTCGGTGGAATACTGAGACTGTAGAGCATGTTAATTAAAAACTGAATAACCATGAATGCATTTCCCAAAGCTAAAACATTGCTGTGCTTGGCAAGCCTGCATTTTGAGAAGGGTTTTTTTTTTTGGAGTGACTTAGAAAAGAATCAGTTTTGCTGTGATTGTAAGCAAATTTATTCTGACACCACTGTCCTCTCTAGTACTCTGTGATGCAAAGCTGGAAGGATGAGGGTGAATCAGCCCCATTGTTCCTATTCGTACATCCCAGTAATTGCCCCGTGGAGTTTTTGCAGAGCATACACAACTTAATAACAATGTAGGCAATTACCTCTCCCTCATCAAACACTTTCTTTCCACCCTTTCTTTGGTGGTATTTTTCTGGGCAAGTACGAGGACAGCAATGCAGTCTATTTACCTTCCACTATTGACATATCTGAAGTTGAGCAATAATCTGTTTTTGCACTACACCTCTGTGTTGTACTGTCTTTCCTGGGACTATTAGCTGTACTTTGATTGGGATCATGCCACACTCAGACAGGCCTCCCACAGAGAGTGTCAGGGTAGAGAAAGAAATACTCTGATTTCCCAAGTCATGGTCTCTGGCATGAGTCTGTTTCAGCACTGTTTTCTTAGCAAGTTCTTTCCTCTAAAATCCATTATCAGCTGTGTGTAAATAATACTCTGAGCAAAATCAAGAGTCATAAATTCCTTGGCAGTTGCTTTTATCTGCTATCACATTTTGATACTTTTAGCTCACCTGTTTTGATAGTCACTAAATAATCTTTGTAAGTGTTCAATTCGCAGAAAGGAAAACATCATTTTCAGTCAGGATTATTTTTCTTCCAGTCTGGGAGAAAGAACAATGAAGAAAATACAGAATGTTTTCTGTAAAACCTTCTCTAAATAAGCCGTCCTTTAAAACCACAAAGGTCTTTGACCTCTCATTTCAGTGTAGAAGCTCTGTGAATCCAGTGTCAACCATAAAATGCCAAGGAGTACATCACATCTACTATAATGGTAGGCCTCAAGTTGTATTTTTGCAGGATAATGAAGTGATGTGAAACCAGAACATGCATGTGGTTACAGGAGGATGAGGTTTTGAGGCAGTAAAATTTTGCCGGGCATTATTTGGTGTGGTTAGCTCTGGTAGCAGAGCATTGATTTCAAAGACTTAAAAGATTCTTGAGTTCTTTGTTCCTGCAAAGATATGAATTTTCCTACAAGTAAATTAAGATTCATGCACAATTTGTTGCTGTGCCAAAAAAACCTCTGATGGTGTTAAAAAATACTCTAAATTATTATAGGGTCTTACAGCTGTTGGTAAAAGTGCATATATTTCTGCTAGGTCAAGCACAGTGCTTAGTCATGAAATCTAAATAGGTGTCTTTGAGGTTCCCAAAGCAGTGGGATCGAGCCTTTTGTTCCAGACCTGTGGATGCCTGCACTGCAAACTGAAAGATTATCAGAGAGAGAAAAGGAAGTAAGACACTTCTGAGAGGATATGTAAAATAGGCCCTCATAGCAGCAGAGCGAGGAGGAGATGGATTGACAAGTTTCCACAGGTAGGCCTAGCTGGGCTTGGATCAACAAAGTTTAGAAAAGGGAAAAAACATACCACCAAAACCAGAATCACACCATGGGCCACAAGACAAAATGTGATTTTTAGGATGATATTGGATAAGCTTAACACATCTTGATTTCAGAGCACAGTACAGCTAGCAGAGTGAAAAAGCTGAGGCAGGAAGATGTGCACAGTATTTTATTACTTTAATTTAGTTCTAAGTATTACTTTCGTTACTAGGTATAGTTTCAGTAACCTGCGCTGAGTTCTTGTGTGTGCTAAAAAGAGTTATCATGGTCACATGCCCCTTCACACAGAAGTCAGAAATTAGTAAGTCAATACTTTTGGAAATGCAAAAGGGAAAAGTACAAAAGGTCTTGTAAATGCCTGTGGGAAAATATGTCATTGCCCTCACAGCTCAGCACCCTACTGCCAGGAGGAGTAGCAGACCTGAGCTCCACCTCAGCCAGAAGTATGTTAAACACCCCCAAAGAAATTGTTACAGAAACTCCTCCAGTCCCAGGAAGCTAAGGGCCCTCTGCATTTGTTTGCATCATGGAAGCTGGAGGACAGCCCATCAATCGTGTCAGGAACATCCATTAGGCTAACGTGGGTTAATTGATTCAATAAATTTAATCTTATGTAACAACCTTTTCATCATCACTGACCTGGGAAAGACCTGAGGTAGGCGGGGTGGTAGGGAAATGCCTAAATGCTTAAATAAATACATAATTATTCCCATTTCCGCTAGTTTTCTTTTGTTGGAATTTCTTTTGATGCAGCTGGGAAAGCCTAAGTCAGTAATTAGCTGCTATGTACCTTCTCTACACAGTATCACTGAATTAAATGCCTTAACATGATTCTGTGTTTGGACTAACAGTGCTGTTCTTGCCTTTTTGTTTGTTTTTCATGTTTTGTTACTACTTGACAGTTGTAGAAACCTTTAAATATCTTGGAATATGGTGGAAGCAGTACTGATAGATCTGTTCAGCCTCCCAGCCAACTTGCAGAACAACATCCAAGGATTACTGCACAACACTCTGGAAACTATTGAGAAATGCTCTTCCATCCATGCTCCGTGTGTTTATGTCATGTGTTGCCAGAGGCAGGGGAGTGAAAGGAAAGGTGAACAAGAGTTCTTGTTTCCACATCTGAGAAGTTTTCACAGTCTGAAGAGAAGACTGGAGGTGGTATGTGCTCAGACTACAGCTGCTGCTTTGTACACCATCAAACAGAGACTGGATGAAAAAGACCTGAGCATCATTAAAATTATTCTTCCCACCTTAAGAAAAGACTTAATGAAAGCGTATATAGACCATCTCTTTACAGCAGTCTACCAGTTTGAATTTGAGGATTTACAGCTGGTATCTGACTGTGAAGACCTGCAGATATGTGAACCTCAGCATGAAGGGCAAACACTTCCTTCACAGGATGTGGCATTCATCCGAAGTGAGATTCAGATGTACTTGGAAAGCCTGCCAAGCCTGAAAGGGGAGCTCACCATCCTCAGATCTTCCCTGATCCCAGGTAAAGAGAGTTCCAGTTAGTAGTTTTTACAGAGACTGTTACCAAGCATAGTTCTTCAAGGGAGTTGCAAAATGGGTAAGATTTGGAAATGCCTTCAGGCATCAAATAACTCTGTATGATGTTGTAATAGTGTATCATGTCTATAAGAGGGAGAAGTGTCAATAGAAATACAGCAAAAGGCGGACAAGACTGTTCCAGGCCTGGGCATGATCCAAGGAAAGACAGTCCTGGTTTAGTGAGGGCAGACCATAAAATCTCCTCCCATCTGCGTGGGAATTACACACTTCAAGAGTTACCATCATAATTTGGAAAGGCAGGATAAGAGTTTCTGCTGGTCTGCAGCCCCAGACACACCTGATATCTCAGTGGTTCCTGCTGTCGCATGATTATGAGCAAGGAAATTAGGAATCCTTAAATTTAAATGGCACAGCTAAATCCAAGGTAAAGCAGTACTCTATTGGCTGATTCCAGGTCTCTTCAGTATAAACCCATGTAATAGCTGGTTTTATCTTGTGTTGAAAGCAATTGTTTGTTGTGTTTTCTTGCCCTGCCAGATGATACTTTCTTACATGGGTTCACCACAAGGACAGGTGGGATCTCCTACATACCAACTCTAAGCTCCTGCAATCTCTTCAGCAGCTCCAAGCGGAGGGACCCACAAGTTGTTGTTAAAGAAAATCTCCGCCGGCTAGCTAATGCTGCAGGATTTAACCCAGAGGCTTTTCACAGAGTCAAGGTATCTTATAAAACAATGGATTCGAGTAAATGGCTCAGATACTTCTTCATATGTCACTGGCTAAATTGTAGGCATTACTCTTATCTCTTTGTCAGCAAGAACCTGTGATAAGCAGGACAATTAAAACATTTATGCTGCCAGCTTATCTGGGGGAATAGCCATCCAAACTATCATCCATTTGGGGCAATATGGAGAAGCAGCACTGATTCTTCAAGCCTGTTCTTACATTTAACTTATCACAGAGTAGAATAAAGAAAAATACACCATTGCTTCTATAGCAGCTTTCTATTGATAGATCTTCATGGCATTTGAACAAGGGAGCACCTGATTTCCATGCGTAATCAGTTAGTGCAGAAGAGTGTTTCATATAAAAGAAAAAACCTTGTAGTAGTCAGAGCTGGGTTGTTTTGTAGCCATATCACTGTCCACATTCTGGTTTTGTTTTGACAGGTTGATCACGCTAATGCTGTGTGTATTATGGGAAAGACAGAGCCTGACAACTATGATGGAATAGTTACGAACCAGAAGGGTGTCACGCTGGCAGCTCCAGGTGCTGACTGCATACCCGTGCTGTTTGCTGATCCTGTCAGAAGAGCCTGCGGTGCTGCTCATTCTGGTAGGAACTGTACTCCCTGTGCAATGCAAAGATTTCCTGGCACTCAAACTGAGATAAAAGAACTCAAAGCTGGGCTTTCTTCTATCTAATCCAAACAATGTGCAAGTGCAAACTTGGTTTCTGTCTATTCCAAAAAATGTCTCGAGCTTGGGCCTGGGTTTTTTTCTTAAAAGCAACATTAAAACACTTTGACCATATTATAAAAATATATTTCTGACGTATTTCTGTTGTATTCCCACTTAAATGTTTCAAGCACAGAGGAACTGTGAGGTATGCTCTAATGTCCAAACCAGGACATTTGGGAAAAAGAACTCTGGAATTTAAATGTAAACACTTCTCTCTAGTTTCCATCTCCACTAAATTATATCAGAAAACTGACAGCTGTTAATGTGTATGTTGGGGGAGGGGGGGAGAGGTTTCTAAGCTAATTTATTATTAGATAAAATTATTTCGTTTTAGGTGTACATGCATCTCCTAATTTATACCTTAATAACTGCATATCTTTTTAGCTACTAGAAAGTTAAGAAAATGTATGCCAATTTTTTTTCAACCTCTCATTTCTCACAGGATGGAAAGGCACATTGTTAGGAGTGTCTATGGCCACAGTGAATGCTATGGTATCCGAATACGGCTGTAACGTGAAAGATATTCTTGTGGTGCTGGGCCCGTCTGTGGGACCTTGCTGCTATAAACTTCCTCAAGAATCAGCAAAAGAATTTCACAGAATAGATCCAAAGTGTGTGAGACTATTTGACTCTGCAAGTCCTTATGTTGATATCAGAAGAGCAACAAGGTAAGCCTCCTGAGGGAACAAAAGACTAATTCTACATTCATTACCAATAATTATTTTGATACTGTATTATTCAGCACTAATATGGTGAGGGTTCTCAACAAAGTAGTCTCTAGTTCTTTGCAGATCAAGAAGGGATACCTTTGAATTAATGGTATTTGCTCACTTTTTCTGGGTTTCAGCTATTATTTTATTGTCGTACTGTTAGTTTATGGATTATTGACAAAAGTTGAAATTTAATGTGATTTTATGGGTTGCAGGAAAGCAATTATTTTATTCTTGTACTCAAAGAAAGAAACAAAAAAAGCAAATGAAAGCCCCAATCACAATATTGACACAGTTCGTTCAGTTGGTACTTGAGGTTCTGCCTTAATGATAGTGCCTTATGGAATGTGAGGATGTATAAAAAATAATATTTTCTGTTTCTCTTTTTTTTTGAGGATTCTTCTTGAGAGAGGTGGGATTCTTCCTGAGAATATCCAAGATGATTCTATCACAGACCAGAACCAAAATGTCACTTTCTGTACTGCATGCCACCCTGATAAATTTTACTCTCACTTTCGTGATGGCACTAACTTTGGGACACAGATTGGTTTCATATCAATCAAAGACTGAGACAGTATCTCTTAGTCTTGAACAGCATTTAGATCATGTCTGCTGCCTTGTCTGGCATCCTGCTCTCCTCATAGAAGTTTTTCCTCTTTTCTTTCACAGACTTGCAGTAGGGAATCCATGGGTCTTGAGAGTCTCCTGCTTCTTCCTTTGCTTGCCCTTCTGAGGCAAGAATAGGTACCTGTGGTGTGGGGACAACAGTTCTTGTGTGAGACAGGTTGCAGAGGAAACAAGGACATCCTACACTGGTGGCAAAATCCTTCTACAAGACCCAAATACAAGCTCCAAGTTTATGGATCCTCCTTGACCAAATATTTTCCAGAAACCTCACTATCATAAGGTGGTGGAAGCACAAAAAACCCCATTCATTAGCTTCCGGTTGAGACTGCTGAATGACATTAAGAATGACATTGCTAATACAGGAAGGGATGCCAGTATTGCACATTATTTGTTTGAGAAACCCAACTTCGATCGTTTCAGCTGAAGCCTTACAAAATTTTGTGCATAGGATTAATTTTCTTCTTTGGATTCGTTTAAAGAACTCGAAAATATTTACAGGACTTTTCCTATGGAAAATAACGTGGAAGTGAGAAGCAAGCAGGTTCCTTTGGGGCAGCCATTGAAAATACATGAACTCTCACCATTCTGTAATTTTTGGTTGCAGGAAAAGTAGGACTAAAACTCTTAATTTATGATGTGTATGTTCGTGTCGCCTTAGGATTTTTTTTTCTTTAAACAGTGGTGCTTTGATAATGTCATTGACACAGTCTCAACAATGCCAAGTTATTCAGTAAATATCTAAAAATTTCCGTGAATTTATCCTCAGTTAATTTTACTGACCGGTAGTTGGACTTGTGTGTCTTACTAAGCAAATTCTAAGTGTGCACTGTTTTCTTTTGGCCATTAAAAAATTGCCCCTAGATTTTACAATAGACACGATGTTTTCTGACACGTAGACAGTGAAGGATTGCTAACAGTAAAGCTGTGCTGATTGCAGCTCGCAGAGGTGCCAAGCACAAGCCTTGGGCCAGCAGCGTGCGTGACGTATCTTTCTATTTTGGATTCGGTGAGCTTTCCCTGGTCTGACTGTTCTGCCCACTAGAGGTCAGTGCTCACTCGCGCTGCACTTCATCCTGGAGGGAGGGAGGGAGGGATGGATGGATGGATGGATGGATGGATGGATGGATGGATGGATGGATGGATGGATGGATGGATGGATGGATGTCCAAACCATGTGGTTTTCAAAGCACCGCACAGCATGCACTCCTACTTTTGCCTTTACAGTCATCTGCCAAGTTATTCTAATATCTGTGCTTGAAGAATAATCTGTTTTCATTTTTATTTGGAGCTGATCAAATTAGATCTTTCCTTGTTTTCTGGAAGAACAGATGTTTTTAAAAATCTTCCTTTTACCTGTGAATGGTATTTCTCAGAGAAGAGCCTGGCTCTGAGTATGTTCTCTGACTGTAACCATCTTCGAAAAAAATATGCTTCTGCCAACTATCTTACTTCTTCAGAAGTATTATTCTGCTGCTGCTGTAGCACTGTAGTCATTGACAATTTTCAGTTACCTTTTTAAAACCCCTCCATTGTTTTCACCATTCTTGGTTTCCCTTGTAACTTCACTGTGGTCATGTTCGGCTGGCTTCAAACCAAAGGCTCAGGATCGAACAGGGGCAACACTCACACTGCTCAGTTTAGAGCTGCCAAGCACGTTGCTGCACACCAGCTAATGGTGTGTATGGAATGTATTATGTGTATTATTGACTTGTTCTAAATACAGGATAGTATAATTATATGGACACTGACAGGCTTATCTTGCTGCGCTAGTTAAAAACACCAACCCAACAGCCTACCTTCACCTTTTAGTTCTGTCCCTTTGCCCTGATACCTGTACCACTTTAGGGATACTGATTGACGTAGCAGTCAGGTGAGTAAGGTATGCTTCCTGAAGCTATAGGGGCAGTAGCTTCATAGCTTTCAGTCCCTGCATCTGAAGCTCAGGCAAAGCTTGTCTGTCAGTGGTGCCCTTCACCTAACCCTCTTCCCTTGTGGATGAAGGGTATGCCATCAAAAACAGCTGAGTTACTTGGTTTTGCAAGGTACTTGACAGCTGAAGCATCATAGGGGCCCATGTGCCTGCTGTTACCCCATTGCACCTCAAAGATGGCTTTAAACTAACTCATTTATCCTTGCAGTAAGTAGAAATACATTGCAGTCATGCTACTTACCACAGCTCAAATGCTCAACAGTGTATTAAGTCACATTAACATGATACCAATAGTAAGCCTTGTCTTGTTCTTACCTGCTCCAGAATTACAGTAGAGATTTTATGTTTAGAAAAATACCATTTACAGGTTATGGTAGGACTGTGCAAGCTGGAGAGAATATCAAAATGAGCAGAAACACCAAAGGCTTCATCTGTTAGAAGAAAAATCATTACCACAATTGTTCTTTCTTTCTTTGACATGAATTACCTAGACTGTAAACCTTTCACGACAGGAAACAGTCTTTTGCACATGGATGACTGAGGTGGAAAACTCCACGACCAGTAAGAAAATATTGTAAGGTTCAGTCCTAAATCACGCTAGGCTCTGAATCATAGCTCCTTTCAAAAGTCTTTCCTACAAAGGCATTTTAATCCTGGTATTAAAAAAAAAAGTTTAGAGGAAGGGCATGATAAGAAGGAGACTAGGCTGTTTCACATCTCCATTTATTTACTTTTCATTCTTGTTGCTCACTGAAGGAGGCAAGTTCATCACCCCTGATTCACCACCTCTAGAGAAGCTCTTAAAATGCTTCATAAATTGTTCAGCTGTACCTAACTAATTATCAGATCCCATTTATTAACCTAATATCCATTGAATTTATAAGCTGCATTTGCTCTATTATTGCTATTAAATAACATTATTAATTATGATAATGATGTGCCCTGAGGAGAGCACTGAATATTGTGTTTGCTAGTTGTTACGGTGCAATTAACATTTGTTACTATTGTAGATTCTCAATATGAGCCTCTTTATTCACATTATATACTTGAATGAAGTGTACTAAAACGTGTGAGAAAGGCTTTATTCACTATTCCAGTAGAAGAGGGCAGCTCTAGCAAAGCTTTCTGCCTGGGGAAGCAGTGTGCAACTTCAGAGGCATAGAACAAAGCCTGAGACAATTAGTGAAATGTTTATCCAAACCATGGCATTTATTGCCACAGGTATGGCAAAGGTGAAAACTATTAAGGA
Source organism: Callaeas wilsoni (assembly GCA_013398955.1). Lineage (NCBI taxonomy): Eukaryota > Metazoa > Chordata > Aves > Passeriformes > Callaeidae > Callaeas > Callaeas wilsoni. The sequence continues at coordinate 215,906 of VWPU01018463.1, read as the reverse complement.
AGTTAGATGAAAAATGTTTTTAATGCACTTGTAGAGGTCAGTTCCATTAGTGACTGCTAGTCCCTTTCTACTGACAGCCTGAGGAGACAGGATGGGGGCAAGGCAGTTTTGCATTTGACAGTTGCGTTTGCGATTGGCTACAAATTCAGAAGCCATGGGCCTGGACATTCAGCAAAGCATTCGGGCACATCTTGACTCACAGAAAGTATGTAATCCCTCCCAAATTACAGGCATTCAATTACAGGAAGGTGTCTCCTTTCCCCAGCAGTGACATGGATTTGCAAAGCGGTCGTCTTTGCTTGTGTTGTTTTCCTCGTGCTTATCTCTTACGCATCGCTGTATGTCTGTCCAGCACCACTCACAGTGGCCCTGTGAATCCGGTCACACGGGGTTGGAAGACACAAATGCCGTTCTGCCCAGGGCAGCACCAGCGCTGCTTTCTTTTGCGTGCTTGTGCTTTATTTTCTTTTAGCAGCAGTGTGAAACTTCTTGTTCTCAGCACAGGGTCTTTCTCACTATTCTCCAAACGATTCTCATTTTACAGGTTTCCAAAAGAGCTCCCACTTTCCAGCTTACATGGCAAAGAAGTCAGTATTCCTAGATTCCCTCACTGCTGTCCTCATTTCCACTCCGTGCTCAATTTGCTGCTGGGCAATGCAAAGAGGGAGATGAGCTGCACTCATTTGTCCCACGGCCCAGAGGGGCTGCGCGTGTGCACTCGCCTGGATGTCATGTGTGCGAAGCTTTTGTCCTCTGAGTACCAAAATCCTTCCTGAACTCCAGCCTCTTGTGCAACGATATTAACAGGACAGCACACTGACAGGAGTAGTAAATCCTATATGTGACAGAGGAAATAATGTATTGACCTGCTGAGGGATTTACGTACCTCCAAAGACTGACAGCAAGCTCTGCCTGTGAGGCTGGCTTGTTCTACTTTCCATTTCCAGCAGATACTATCCAGTGCTTACAGATGAATGACTTGGATAGATATGTATGTGGATTTTAAAACTGTCCTAATTGAGTATATTCTTATATCCAGGATGCTACTACTCATTATCCAGTGTAACGCCTTTTTATAAGACACAGAGATTTTGCTGTTGTGCTTGCTTTAAATATACAGTGCCTGTGGCTGTGCTGCTAAAAAGCATGATTATGTATTTCCCAAAGGCATGCAGAGAAATAGGAAGCTAGCTTTTTAAAGTGATCCCTCTGATCTTTCATTAGTAAGCGTTTAATTTACAGAAGCATACCACATTACAAATACTTGGCTGTCTGTCTTTATCTGCAAGCTCTCAGGGCTGAGAGAACACCCACAGAAGGATTTTGGGAGCATGGTCCCCAAAGGACAGCAGGACTGAGTCCTCTCTCTTATCCTTGTATGAATGCAGCATCATGTCTCCAGGGCAACCTGAATTCTGACAGTCATGGGAGCAAGGACATGGCATGGATTTCTATTTGATTCCTGAAACTAAGAAGAGATCTGAGACAAAAATCAATATGTGACTAAACTAAGAGAGTTCTTTTCACAATTAATTTTATCTAAGGGTTCATTTTCTCTCTTCTTGTGCAAATGTAATTCAGAACTACTAACTACTGTGTTTGTTTTGCTGATCTTTCCCCTTCTACCTGTAGCAAAGGCCTAAACATCTGAAATAAATAGGTTGCAACATAAAAATGAGGGGTGAGCCTACCATAAAACTGAACAAGCATTTTGTAAGGGAGCCTGGAAAAAATGTTTGTATTTCGAGACATATAATTTCATTTTTTTCTCAAGTGATGCAATATTTTTAGGCAGCAAATCATAGTTCTGGTCAGATGTTTCAACTGAAAGTGATTTTTCCAACGACAGCTCTCTGAAATAAATACCTTAGCATTTCTCTTTGAGGCACTGAGCTCTATCCTAAAGCAATATTGAAGCATATGTTGCAGCTAAAGGAAAATATTTCTGTTCTGCTTTGGTTATCTTTCTTAGAAATATGTGAGGTTCATTTTCCTGCACAAGAATGAATCACAAAAAACTCAGCTGTAAAAACAAAATTGTGACAGGTCACTCAGACACTTTCAGTTGGTTTTATTATGTGCTTTTAGTAAGTGCTTCATAAAATTATCATTAAAGAAAACTGGGTCATGCAGATGATTTTATTTTGACTCTCTGCTTTCTTCTTTATATCATCCCCATAAAAAGCTGCAGGACATGAAAGGTGAGTCAATCAAGAAACTCCTTGGAGAGGCTCCTTTAGGCTTGTGGATGTTTATTGCTGTATTTGATATTTAGATCTTCCTCAGTTCCCTCAGTTACCTTGCAACTTGGATCCATGAGTTCCCTCAGCTCACGTAACTCCATGCTAGCCATGGCAGAAACACAGACGCAGAGTTGATACTGATGTTTATGTTGTAGCTTTTGTTCAAACTATATGGTGGTGGCATAAATGACATTGTGACAAAAATACGGTGCCATAATGATGAGATATTTTGAGAAAAATCTCCTGAGCAACTCTGCATTCACTTAAGGTTTTAGGGGCTAGGTCAGTAGCAATTTTTTGCTTTTAATGAGACTGGGAAAGTTAAAGATAATTCTGCACTCTCCTTATCTAGTAGATGTGTTCATCAGAGTGACAGTGTTTGGGTTTTAGAGTCTTGTCTTGTGTACAATTATATTTCTGTAATTTCCTTTAATAATGGCTTCTTAAGAAGGGACTGACTGTTTGTACGTTGGCTAGGAAGTGCGAAATTCAGCTGACCCCTCTTCATTAGTTCACATTACTATTTAACATAAAAGTCCGTTAGAAAATATAGGCACCACAAAATGGGAAAGTTGGACTGCTAAAACGAAAATGTTCTTGTAGAAGGAAGGGTAAAGATTTAGACAAAGCTAGTTTCAACATCTTCAGGATGACAAATTTCAATACAACTTTTGAAGTAGCTCTTCATTTCCTGTTTTGAATATGAAGAGTAATCTGAAATAAACTTTAAAACTGAAGAAGTACCATTGCAAATTAAAACAAATATTAAAATCTCAATTTATGCTGAAGAGAGCCTGTCTTCCACAGAGCTCATCTTACTATTTATGTATATCTATCTGCATGAACTAGTCCTCTTATTTCTTCAGTAAATATTTCCTTCATAGATTGTAGATTGTTATATTCCTTTCAATAAATATTTAGCTAAGTTTTACATACAACATTTAGCTCCATTAGTCTTTCGTAAGATGACCCTTCAGCTCTTAATTCTCCAAATTCTGCCTTAATAATGTCAATTATGTGTTAATCAGTTCTCACCTACATGCTCTTTTAGAAGGAGAGTGACATTTGAACTTTGTACAGAGACTTGGTTTTTCTTCTGGTAGGCTTGCAAAGTGGTGCTTTTTGATCCAAAAAAGGCTTGAAGCAGCCTTAATTGAGTGACTTTGGTCTCCCTCTTCTCTCTATTTTCCAAAAGAGTCATAACCTATTGCACTTCAATTAGGATTTATTTTAGGCTTCCCAGCTATAACTCGTAATGCATCACATTGTTCCAGAAACAATCTTCATGTAGGAGGCTCAACCCAGAAAGTGAAAAATAGTTGTTGTTTTTGAGGCTAGGAGAGCATTAATAACTTAAGCAAAAACTTTTTAAGTATCTAAGGTTGGAAAGCTGACACTAGGAAACTAAAATATGAAAATAATTTCACAGTTTTTGCAGGGAGAAAAATACCCATATGTGCAACACTGAAAATTCATTCCTTGAATTATATTCACATCAGGACTGGATGCCTTTGTACGTACTCATTTATCCCTAGCAAACTGGGCAGAGGCTAAAAGGAAAGAATGAGGTTGTTTGCCCACTATAATAAATTACAGCAGCATTCCTTTCAGCAAGTGAGTTAAAGAGTGCACAGGCTAATGATGAACCACTTTCCGTGGAGTGAATATCTGAGACTGAAAAAGCAGCCAGTCATTGCTTGGCTCTGCAGCCATCTTGGAGGCTGTGATACACAAACAGAAGCAGGCAACAAAAATCTCTTTTGGGATGCAGCTAGCCTGAAACAGATATCCGTGGTGAGACACTCTTGGATACAAGAGGCAGAAAAAGACAGCATCATGATGATGAAGACATTTCTACACCTGCCTATTAAAGATTTAGCGCAAGAAGAATTTGTCAATGTGGAAACATGGCCCCCTACGTTATCGTCTGAGCAGAGAGTGGTCCTGCCAAGCATCTTCCTGTGTGTAGCTATTTACCACAGTTGCCAAAGCTATCGAGGCTTCTTTGTGTGGTCAGGATTCTTCCCCAGAACCTGGAAGGGTTGGAGTATTGAATTCTTATGGACTTATCTCAGTTCTCCTCTTTCTTCATTCCTATGAAGGGCAAATCTGCCCTTGCCCACTGCAGCTGTGTTTCTGGACTGAAAATATGGAAGAGAGAAGCTGCTTTTTGAAACTTCACTCAGCTTGGCTAACAGCCCAATTCAGCAGACTTGGAAGATTTTCCAACATAATATTTCTCTGAAGCGAGCTGTAAGAATAAATGGCATAATGTATGTTTGGCTCAAGAGATGAGAGTCTAAATGTTGAAGAATCTTTTCTTGCTTGTTATGGAACAAATCCCAAACTTCTTGTTTAGAAGTCCAGGCTCCCTGCTGCTATGAGGCCTCATCTGAACATCTTGAGTACAGGGGGCAAGCACTCTCCTGTGTGAATACTTGCTAACATTTCTAATCTCAGCTGTACTAATTACTGTGGCAGAAGTTATTTCACAGTGGACAAGGCAGATCAACCTCTCGATCAGTCCTAGAAGGGCAGAGAGGACAAGGGGGATAAATACCATGAAACTACTCCTTACTTACATGGCAGCCACCTAAGACTCTGGGCAAGGCTTCAGTGCTGAGAAAAGGTAGATCATGAAGAGAAATAACCCAGTTACCTTGGATTCTGTTAGAAACATGTGGAATGGGCAAGGTAGATTTTTTGTTCCCTATCTAACTGTATATTTTGCTGTGGTTTGTGCAGTACAAAGTTACCAAGCATATTGAGCACTACTGGTTTTGAAGCAATAGACATTTCTGATATTCTTGATCCCGCCTAGCTCAACCATATTGGTAGTAGTAAATTCAAGACTTTGAGTGGTCAGTTTAATATGTATTCCACATTTCTCATAAGAAAACATTAAGGAGAAACTTGTAATCTGTGAATTTATGGTGGTTTTATTCTTCTTCCTGGGCAATGCCAGTACCAGAGACAGCAATGCCAATAGCACAGCTCACAAGATGGGCAACTTTGCAGACTATGCACAAAGATCTGAAGCGTCAGGATATTTAAGATCTACAGACCAAGAGGCATGTAGGACTGTGCCACGCTTCCAGGCCCTGAAAGCACCATCCTAAAATTTTAGAGCCATGAGACACATACCAGATGCTCTCAAATCTGAGCAAGGAGAAGGGGAGATTCCTACAGGACTCCCAAAGAATGGAAATTCCTTGTGGCTTTTCCTACTATGTGTTTAGGGGGCATCTGCAGCAGAGTTTGCCCTTGTCATAGAGCACCCTAAAAGCACAGCATCTACAATGAAAAAACAGCACCTTTTCATGAGTTTTGGGAGACAGAGTTTGTTTTGGAGCTGTGCTTTAAAAGCTTGTGACCCTCATGCCTCTCTAAAGTCATAACTGTCTACCTTTGGATACTGTAATGCTCTTCCACATTTTTAGACTGGCTACAGATGCTGTTAGAAGGCCCACTGTGTGAAAGTGCACTCTTTTTACGGGATAGGAATGTCAGGATTCTCAAATTCTGAATATGCAGTTTCTACAGAACAGCTCAGGAAAATTTGAACTGTTCCCTGCTTCCTGCCTTATCCATTGGGGTAAGCAGCATTTTAATTCTTATTTATTTTGTAGTGAACAAGAGGGAACAAGTTGAAATTGCTGTAGCATTTTTACTTTTGTTTGCATATTGCAGATTTCGTAGGCGTGTTTTGAGTTGGAGGGTGTTTAAAATGTTCAGCTTTGAGGATTGATCATGAGCAAATGTTCTGCGGATGTCGTGGTTTGTATTTTAAATTACTGATCAGCTGTGATCAATCTGATTAGTCCTTTGACTGGACTAGTGTGAATTACCTTCCCCCAGGTATAGCTGCTTGGGAACGGAAAGTATGTTTTATGAACATAAGTTCAAAGTCCTCCTGATGGGAGAATAAGTGCCAGCAGAAAATGAATAAAACTTGTGAAAACAAGAATATGAGCTGTGAAATCACTACCAAAGAGAGTGTGTTTAAATACTGAAGTGAACAATCCCAGATAGTATGGAGCGGAAAATTTGCTTTGTTTATAGGGAGCACAACATCTCCCATAAAAAACAGGAGGAGGATGAAGTACTGTTAGCCAAAAGCCAATTTGCCATGGCCTCTCTCTTGTTATTTGTTTAATGTTGTACATTGCAGTCTTCTTTCTCCATTATCTAGTATTAACTTCTAATTTTTTTCATCATATTGGATATAAACTGAGATGATACTATTTTCCAGTGGTGATGATGATGGTACTGTTCAAGCCTACCACACTGGGAACTAGACCTGGATTTTGAAGGATTCTCTATGAGCTGGACCTGGAAAACCTATGGTTTCATCAGTCTGTAGGGGAACATGTTAAAGAGGCCAAACTCTACTCCATACTGATTAACAAAGAAATTATTCCTAAATTAAAACAAGCATTAGCGCTTGTTGTGGAAGAATATGGTGGTAGGATCAATATATGGAAGTTTTACATGGAAAATATTTTGGCCAGGATCACAGAATTATTGGCAGAAAATGTGAAACGTAGCAATGAAGTTGGAAGTCTCCAGTATCTCAGAAGAGATTGTTTTGTGCTTGAGAACATGCAGGCAAGTCCAGGAAAAAAGATTCTTGGAATTTAGAGGAAATCATGACACATACAGATTTCTCTGCTGTTTGAATGGAGGTGCCAACTCATTTGACTGCATATGCTTCCATCCATATTTTTATCACTTATTTGCATGCATAAGCACACACTTTAAGCTATGCATCTGTGTTTAAAAATGCACACAAGAGCCATGTATGACTCCGAGCATGTTTTTGTTAATATATATGTGTATATATATATCATGCCAGCCAGCTAAACAGCAATAATATTTCTCCTGCTTGCTCATTCTTGGATGGCTGATTTACATATTTATGCAGCTCCTATTTTCTTTGTAAAATAAAAATCTGTGAAATGATCTACCTAGGCTTTCACAAGGACACAAATCACTAAGCTTCTAATTTTTTCATTAATTCTATCCACTTCCTTTTTGCATTTCTACGCTTTCCTGAAAGTAAGGCTATGCCATCATTCATTTACTTTCAACAAAAGCACAATGGCTCCAGAATAAGCTCTTAATTGTGGTCAGCATTTATGTCAACATCTTCTATAGAGAAACAAATATTGATGAATATCAGCTTTTTTATATTTAAGTTGTAGAGCTGACTTACTGTACTATCATACTTAACAGAAACAGAAATAGATTAGGATGGATTTTGGATTGGTTTGATTTGTTTATTAATTTTCTTTGGAACAACAAGCAGGCCACTGCTAAAAGAAAAAAAAAAGAAATATAACTAATCAAAACAGATAGCAACTTGCAATCAAAGTACACTCACAGGATTCATTGCACAGTCACAGTCATGCAGTCATGACCTATGTGCTCTTTCTATCTGCTTTGTACTCAGCTGCGGTGTGCTTTTTATAGACTGAAAGACCTACAGGGAAAGAGTTATATCCTGGATTGTGGAACAGCCGTTGTGCTATGCCTCCAAGAGCAAAATGCATGTTTTTACCAACATCAGATTATGCCAAATGGTGTAAATCCAGCTCAGCTATCAAAGGAAGGATGAACCCAACATAAAAGATAAATTAGTGGCCTAGCATAAGTCTTCTCAGTTCAGCACTAGTGCTGGATATAAATTCTAATGGACAAAAAAGCTTTTGTGGGAAATCCCAGCATGTGAGCATGCACTGCCTAATCTGAAACATTTTGGGGTTTCCTGAGTTTTGAAAGAATACACGGCTGATTGTTGCCCCATGACTGAGGAACTAAGGATGGGATTTGCTCACACCTTTATAGCCCTCTTTAATGGAGGATTTTAGAGAAAGTCAGAGTCAGACTAATCGTGAGTGAAAGGATCTCATGCTGCATAGTGATGGAAAAAGGAGCAGTTAGCAGTTATGTCAAGGGAAATTCTGATTGCATGGAAATTGGTTTTTTCCTTCCCAGTGAGGGCATTACTTAGCAAGGCAATGATATCTGCAGCCATGGAAATTTAAAAACTCAGTTAGACCAGGACTTCAGCTTTTCAGATCTAACTTTGAAGTTAGCCCTGCTCTGAGTAGGGCTTTGGAGCTCCAGACTACATTAAATCGTTCTGTGACTCTTTGACTTCAGACAGATGAAATACTGCTATTTACACTCAATTTAGTCAACCAAGACCTCCTTTATAGTCAGGAGAGAAAAGCTGGGTGTGGTTCATTTTCATACTATGCTGTCTAGGTCTTAAAGGTTGCAACACTGAGTACAAAAGGTTAACCTAGGTCAGGTTTGTGCACCTAGACGGCATTTAGATGAGAAGACCAGTGCATATTTTATCTTCTGTGGATATGTTTGGGCAACGGGTATCCAGAACTCACAGGCTGCTTGACCTCAGAGGAACTGGATGCGGTGTGAGAACCACGGAAGCCTTCAGCGGATGCTTGGTGAAACCTATGTTCTCACTTACATATTCCGAATATTTTTATTTCTGTATCATGATAGATCCTGAAGGGCTCTGCAACGGTCCTTTTATTGAATGAATTAAACTAAAATGAATGTTTTAATAATTTGTGTGCGCTGGTGCATCCCTTGGGGAAATTCCAGTTTTATTCCAGTCTTATTCAATCAAAAGTTTTAGAACAGAGTTCTCATGAAATTTTACTTTTTTTGGAAACTTGCAGGGCCCATGTACATGTTGAATACTGAAAACTAGTTTTTGAAGCTCTTTTATTCATATTTGAGTGAGAATATAACTATGCTAGTCCTGTTGCAGGTCTGCAAGAAAGGGAAACCAAGAATAAGAAATATTTGCATCACAGTCAATTTGTGAACCTGACTGATAAAGTAACAGCTAATGTATCAGGATCACCCTGCTTTGTGCTAGTTGGAAAAAAACATATTTAAAGATATATTTCATTGCAGCAGAAGAGAAGGTAGAGTGTACTTAACAAATCCCATCCTAAACCTGTGACCTACATCTGTATGCTCTGAAAGCTCATTTAGAGGGACTTTCTTACCAATGTGGTTGTGAAAAGTAAAACTATTTTCTCAGCCAAGGGACACTCTGCCAAAGGAGTCAGAGTCCTTTTGCTGTCTTTCCTCCAAACTCCATTCTGACTCTGACAAATGGGGACTTGGCATTTGCCAAAACAAGGACAGTAACAGGTGTTTTTTGTCAGTACATGGGAACAAAACCATTAAGATTCTTTTTTTTCTAGGAGGTACCAGTATGTCTCCCAAAACTGTACACAGGGTTTTAATTAAGATGTGATGTTTACTACCATCTTTCTGAGCCAGAACAGATGTTGCTCTGCAGCAAAAGGCTCTTCCAAGATGACTGGAGAATTCAGTGTCATGTGGAAATTAATGGGATTTTTGTGGTCAAATTTATCTCAGCATCGCTTTCCACAAGGAGGTCTTGATTCATGAGTGCAGTCTTTGGGGCTCTTCCACCACATAAGTCCTGTGGTATTATTGAAAGCAATAAAGCAACGATGAAACCACGTTTTTCAAGGTGCTTAGAAACATTAGTGACTATAAATCACAACTGAGTGGTGAAAAAAACATCTTTATGCCAATAAGTGAACTATCTTTCTCCTAGATGAAGAGACATTAACTTGCCCAAAGTGTGGGAACAATCTGGTAGAAGCAGTGGGAATAGTCTTGACCAGTATTTGAGTGTGGGCCGATGCCAAGCTGTGCACTTCCCACTGGTAGATGGGCTGAGAGCTCCGTGAGAGGTCAAGGCACCAAGCTGTGCTGGGCTCTCTAACCTCTTCTCCCTATATGGTGAGCCTGCACCAAAAGCGGGCTCAGCCTGGCAGCCTCTGTGCTGGTGGGACCAGTGCCAGCTGTGATCTAAAAGCTGGGGATTGGTTGTGCTCAGTGCTGAGCCCCAGCTCCCCCGTCCCAGCTGCCAGTAGGGCTCCCTGGTGTGCATTCGCCCTGCATATGTGGGTTGGGATGTCCCAGAGCACAGGAAACATCAGCATGTGTGCACAACATACCATGCACCCATATCTCGGGAAACCTGCTAAAATCGGGGAGAATTTGGCCTCTTCTCTGTATTGACTCCACACTGAAGAAGAAAAGATTTTATGATATTAATAAGAACACAGCTCAGTTCCTTGGTTCTGAAGCAAACAAATGTCAAATGTGGACAACTAAAGGAGCACTTGTTTTGAAGACAGATCAGCTGCAAAAAATGAATTGGCTTTGCTTTTCAGATCCTCCTACGAGTCCCCAGAATACTTGGTGTGGTTTGCAGTTATGCCATTCTATTTCTGAGCATGTTTTCCTCTCTTTCGTACTGACAAAAAACGTCCTCTTCATCAAGAGGAACAAGAGTCTTCATACGCTTCATGTGGGCAAAATCAAAAGGGGAGTATATGCAGGTATGACTGTTTTACAGCTACATGCATCTCTGTCACAGGATAAAGAGGGGTTTTGTAAATAGCCTGGCGTTCCTGTAGTGACATTTCCTCTGCAGGCAGCGCTCCAGCTTTGTGCGGGCGCCTGGCACTTGCACACAGCTCTGCTCTGTTATGGAAAGCCAGGCATGCGTGAGCTGATCACTGGAGACAGGCAAGGAAAAGGGGGACCTCAGTGAAGATGAGTCAGTTGGGGACAGGGAACACTGTGTCTTTTGTGGAGCGGTGTTAAGAGAGAGAGGGAGGAGAGAGTGATGCTTGCACGGCATCCCCATGGCCCCCCCTCCACTCCCCAAACCAGTGTCAGAAAAAGGCAAAAAAAGGCAGACCTGCTGGAGCACAACAAAACCGAGCAGCAGGAAAATGAAAGCCTTGGGGGGAAATATAACTCCTGTGCATTTGTGGAATACAAGTCCTGGAGAGGAAGAGTGGGGGAAATCATGCCGTTGCTGCTATGGAAACCAAATCCTCCCCATCACAGGGAGGAGATGTGCCAAAGTCCTGGGCAGCCTGGCTGCTGCTCACATCATAAGCCAGATCCCCCCCCATTTCCCACCTCTCTGCTCTCTCCTAAGACCTTAACGGTTTCGAGGCTTTGTGTACAGAAATGAAGGGTTATGGAGCTGCAGCGGTGTTCAACCAACCATCCTGGCAAAAGATATTCAGGTCTTTCTCTGAGAAATGCCAGAGGCTTTCTAGTTATTATTTGCCATTACAGGAATGTGCTGGGTTTTTTTTGCTCCCCCCTTGAATCAGATTGAAGGGAGGATAAAAAGAGGTTTAGAGGCATCACCTGTGATTCATGTCTGCCTCCGTGGCTTTTGCCAGTCCTGAGGCTGGATAGATATACTGGCTGGAGAATTAATTTTGGAGTGGGGCTCCTGGGTGCCAGTAATCTAGCAGAAGAAAACATGCTTCCTATCTGTGTTATTTCTGCTGCATCCATGTCTGAGGAAATGAGAGCAGGATTTTACTAGTGAAGGCAAGGAGAAGTGAGGACCAAGAAAAAGCAAGCAATAGAAAAACTGTGATAAGGATTGAGCAGGCCTCTCGTTATCTTTTCTTGGTCTGTGCCTGTGCCTGTGCCAGGCTGCAGGGTATGGAGAGTGATTGCTCTCCAAGCCCTGGATACAGAAATATCTTGCCTTTTAATTTTTTTAAACAGCAGCTATGCTCATTACAGTGTGTGTTCATGGCAGTTTTGTATTCATCAGTTTTCTTATACCAGAGCCAGAGGTATGTTGCTCAGTGAGTTCCTGCAGATAGGAAAAGCTGGTAGTCATATATATGCTGCATCATCCTTACACAAGTCTTTTATTTCAGAGAAACCTCTTAAATAGGCTAATCTGCAAATATAAGTTAAGTAGAGCCCATGGCATGAAATGATCATAGTTGAGACCCCTGCTTGGAGGGAATCCTGGTATCTGCTGGGATGACAACAGATGTCTGTGCTGGATTTCACAGGAGGTAAAAGAACATTCCCTATAATAGGAGCCAAAAAGTCAGGTACCATGCCAGTGGCATAGGAAGTTATTGGAAATTGGGAAAATACATCAGGGAGGTATGTCTACAGTATTCTTTTATTATTGCCTTTGTATCCATAACTAGCTGCTGCTGGAAAGCCTGAGTGCAGATATTCTGGTAGTCTGACACAGCTCCCTCTATGAGGAGTAGTCCCATTGAATCAAATAGCACCAGTTATGAGTATATTATTATGAATTACTGGCAAGACTTTATTGAGGCTTACAGAATTTCTGCATTGTTGGAGCTCTTTGAATACAAGTGAAGATATGTTTCAGGCCCTGTTCATTGTGAATGCCAGCATCAACCCTGTCCCTGCTTGCTGATACTGAAAGTTTCTGGGGGCACACCAGCCAGCCTGCAGTACATGCTATAAGGCTGCAGCGTATTTTAACCACAACTAAAGGAAAATATAAAAACAAAAAAATAAAAAAAAAGGCATCTGAAGATGGAGAGACCTGGCTGAGTCCCAAGAGAAGGAGGAATTTCACTGGTCTAATGATCAGCATCTTCTTCAAAGACAGGAGTAAGAAGAATGTTAAGTATTTGTCCTATCTGCATCGTTCTGTGACAGGAGATTCACCCTCTGTTATGAGCCCATTTTGCTTACAGTAGAACTCCCACATGCCTCACTTCAATGGTTTTTAGTGAAAGGTCAGAAGGAGGGGGGGCACTGGTGCAGCTAATTCAGCAATTCTGCAGTACCCGCTCTTAGATTCTTGGGGGTTTATTCTGTATTAAAAATAAGACGCGGTTGTTTACTAGGGGATTACTGAATGGCCTGTGTTCCCATGATACCTAGAGGAGGCTGACAATTATTCTCCCTGGGTTCTCCCTGGAGCTATTTTCTTTGCTGGCGGGGAGGAAATCGTTCATGTTTCATTTGCGCTACTGTTGTTCCAGCTGCCAGAGCAGGAATGTTTGCCTGCCAGCCTGCATCGGTGGCAGCGGCTCCTCTTCAGACCTGCCATCTGTTATTCCTGATGTCATCTGCGTGATGGCAGCTCCTAGATGGATGTCCCTCTGTGCTAGACACTGTTTCACTGTGTCAGGAACAGCAGAGGGGCAGAACGGAGGCAGGTAAGGGACACGAGGGGCTGGGGAGGGGCTGTCTGCCCCAGACCTCTTGGCAAGCTGGGAACAGGTCCTTGAACTACATTTTCCTGTTTCCGGCTCCCCTTGGTCTCTTACTGAAATACCTCCTTAAGTATCTGCTGTAAATAGCAGCTACAGCACAACACAAGGGTCTGCAAGTCCCTGGTTTATGAAACAAGGCTTCTTATAAACATCCTCATCCTGAACTCCCCAATGAAAATATAAGATTTTAAAAAAAAAAACAAAACAAAACAAACAAAAAAAAAAAGCCAAGGAGGACTTTTCCCTTAATTTCACTTGGTTCTTAGCCGATCTGGATCCTCTGTAAGATGGGGTCCTCACTGCTCAGAAGAGGGGTTTTTTGTTGACTCACTGGTTCCCGCAAGGAACTCTTTCAGGCTGAGCATAAACCCCATCACGCTGAGCCCGTGTTTTAAGAAACGACGCCCACCCCGGGCTGGCCTGCCCTTGGCAGCTTGCGCGGCTGCGGTCAGAAACATCCTGGGAGCCCGGCCGTGCTGGAACCCCCGCCCCGATAACAGTGTCATTGCACCCCCAGCCTTTCCCCGTCCCTTTGTCCGGAGCCGGGGAGGCTGCGGGGCCGGCTGCACCCCGCCGAGCCTGCAGTGCCGGCGCGGCACCACGGAGCGGCACCGTCCGCCCGGACACGCGGGGCGCGACCGCCCGGGGACACGAACCGCGACCGCCCGGCGACGGCACCGCACCGCCAGCGCTCGGGAATCCAGATCGCTCCCGCCCGGGGATCCAAACCGCGACCTTACGGGAACAGTGGCAGGGCTGCTCTGAGCGGGAGGCAGGTGCCCCCTACCTCGGCTGGGCACATACACAGACAGAAAAGAGCGTTTCTGCCTAATCTCAGCCCCCAGAATCACGGAGGTACCCACATAAGTCTATCAAACACGAGTGTTTGCATCATGGGTTTCTGTGAAGGGTGAGTTGTAACTCAAAAAGCTGCTAAACCGTCCGGGGTTGCATCCAAACACAGCAAGGAGTTTTTCATCATTTACAGCATTTGGATTGGTAGGAAGTGTTTGTTTGGTTTGGTTTTCCCCTCCTGTCTTGCTTTTGGTTTTGAGATTACATCTGTGCTTCCAGATGCTCAAATGATTCAATATTAAAAAGTTCCAAACAATGCTTCCCTTTCTTTTTTTTTTTTTTAATTAAACTTAGCAGGAAAATTTTTCAAGTTTAAATTAATTCAGCGTTTGTGTTTGCCATGCTATGAACAATGTTTCTAGCAAATGGCATTATACAGGTTGATATCTAAATCATGTCTATTTTCACTTTCTGAAAATAATGGAATTTTTTTAGCCTGGAAATCTGGATATTTAATGATTAGCTGTTATGTTTTTAAGCCAATTTAATAAGTCTTAAGAAGGATATGAAAATAAACTGACCCAAAAAATTAAACATTTCAAATCCTGTCAAACAGAAGTAATTTCTGTACTTTCCATTAATTCAGTTCCTTCAGTTTTTGACCACACGTCGTCCCAGTAGTTCTCCCAGTCCTTATTTGAGCACTGCTGTGGCTGATGTGGGGCTACCTGGGGCTATGTAGGAAGATCTGCCAAGAGTCCCAGCCTCCATATGATGCAGACTAGGGACACATGCAGGATGCCACATCTCCTTTCTGGAGGAGACTGAGGTGATAGGAATGACTTCGGGGTGCTCTACCATCTCACCTTGGTCATGAATGTGAGCCCTACTTCAGGAACTGGGAGTCTCCCACATTTATCAGTTTCTGTGTGGCCAGTCTGTCTGCTTTGCCTGGCAGAGCCACTTCCCTCCTTCATCTTTCCCAGCCCAGAACTGAAATTTCTGTCTTTATTTCTCTGTGTGTTTTGGAGGAGTCATTTGGACATGACTTTTTGCCATTTTGGAGAGCAGGCTTGCTCCTGCAGCCTGGTGCATTTGCTCACCACCAGTGCGTTTGGAAACAAAGGACTCTAAGGGCTTCAAGCAAGACAGAGTTTGCCAGCATTTTGGTAATGAAATTGGTTTAGTTTACATGCATTTAAAGAACATGGTTCTGTGGTTGACAGCCTGAGGAATGTTTAGTTTTTGTTTGTCAGATGACTTGATATATCACACACACACACACCCCAGTAATCAATAGCTTGAAGTCAGACACCATGCCTGGAAGGAGGGACTCAGCATCTGGGGAGACCCTCAAGTCCAGTTTCCCAAAGTTATGTAGGGTGCCTAAATCCCACTGAAGTCAGTACCCCTATGTTATCCATGTGGACCTTGAATGAAGTGCAATTGCAATGTTTTTGTTGTCTTTGCTCTCTGTGTCAGCAAGTTCAAGGTAGACCAGGCCAGGCTGACCCCAGAAGTAAAGAGCTGAAAGGACACCCCATGGACATGTATGTGAGTCCATTCTGCACATCCCTGCTGTATAATAATGTCCATTGTTTTCTTTGTCTTTTGTGTTTTAAGAAAAAACCCAAACAAACCCACACAAATGGAATGTGGCCTGCTTTCCCTCTCCTCTCAAGATCAGAGTCAAGTCCTTGTAGTTCTGCCCTTCTTCTCTGAAAGGCCCTTGTCCCAAGGCTGGTAGCATGACAAACAAAGCTTTTCTAAAGAAATACAGGCAGCAAACAGTCCTTTTGCCAGTCTCATCCTTTCACAGGCTTTGAATCCAGAAGAGCTACTCCCTGCCAAGCCTAAATGAACTGTGTCAGCTTGGGTTTGGATGCTTGCCTTGGTCCCAGGCATTTTCTTTCACAGTAAACAAAGCACAGGTAAACAAAGCAGCTGCGGAGGGGAGTTGGTTGGCAGACCTGCAAAATGGCCCATCACCACTTTGTGAGGCTGCAGAGCCAGGTGGCCCCTGGCAGCCAAGGCCAAGGCTGAGGTGATGAGGGCTGTGTTTGCACCTGGAAGAAGAGGCATCCTCTCCTCCCATGGCCCTTCATTCCCCATGAAGGAGCAGCCATCCCCTACCTCCCCTTTCTGTGGCAGAAACACACCCACCAGCTGCAGTCCACTGTCAGAAAAGCCAAATGCAGCCTTGTCTAACTTTTGACCAGCCTTGGGCTTGACATCTGAGTGGGGACATCCCCCCATGATGCATCACACTGTCTCTGAAACAGCACTATGCCTATCAACAACACTCATCTGCTGTGAATTGCTGGCTGGAGAATGAAGATAGGGAAAGAAAGGTCAAAAAGATCCACTGAACGACACAGATGAAGCTCCACAACACTTCTTTTAGGAGAGCAGCTGTCCTTTTCTCTGTGTGGTCTGAGCAATATAAATGCAAGGAGCAACACAGTTGCATGCTGTGATGCAGGTATGAAAGCAGCAACTGGCTGCAAAAGTTTCATTTTACTTGGATCCTGGTGCAAGAGTTGGGGAGGGACAGCCAGCTGTGTTCACCCCAAGGCTCCCTGCCCTCCTCATGTTCCAGCTCTCTGTAGGGAAACTGAGGACTCACCTCCCACACCCAAGCAGCTTGCTGGGAATTACATGTTTGTCCCTTCTGCCCTTGTAGTCAGCATTTTAAGGGCTTCTTCCCAGATAAAAATAGAGGGCGAGGGAATGACCTAACTGTCTGTCCAAAATTACTTGGGAGAGTAAAAGCCCTTTGTGTGTACTGCGTTTGTTTAGGATATCTTTGCATTTGTGTTTCTATGGTCATTGGAGGGCCCTTTTAAGGCTATATTAAGGGCTGTGCCAGCACTTCATAAAAAAGTTGGATTTGTCCTGGGGACCCTCCCAGGAGGTAATGACAAGTGATGCAGATTGATGAGAGCCTAGACAGCATATCTAATAAAGCACACTGAAATGATCATCTGCTTTTTTGGCAGGGGTGTTATGTAAATAAAGTAAAACTTGGTTAAATCTGATTTCTGTGCAGTCATTATTTCTTTCATATATCACAACTGACAAGGCAATTTGAGAGGGGAGGAAGAGCTCATTTCTATCACTGTGGCCGAAACCCAGCTGTAATAGTAGAAATGGCTTTTCTGTCTTTTTAAATTTTCAGGTTAGGGCTTGCTATCTCCTCAAAATACAAATGCAAGCCATTTGGCTCACCTGGAATTGCAAAATCATATGATAATTTCAGCTGAAAGTGACCTCACCAGGTCATCTAGTCCTACCTGCTGCCCAAAGCAGCACCAAGCTACACCAGCTTGCTCAGAGCTGTGTCCAGTCAAGTTGAGTATTTCCAAATGTGATACCTTTGGAGACAGCTCCTCTGGGGCATCTATGCCAATATTTTACCACCTTTGGAATGATCTTTTTTTCTGACACAGAATCAGAACTAGCATGTTGCGGCATGTCTTTTTCCTGGTTTTGTGCAGCTCTGAGGAGACAGTCTTCTCTATATCTTTCTCTTCAAGAAGTTGTAGTCAACTGTAGCAGTAATTTCCCCTCAACAAATCTCAGCCTTTTCTCATACGCTGAGTGCTCCAGCCCCCTGACCACCTTGGTTGCCCTCCTCTGGGCTCTCCCTTGTATATCCCAAATTGGAGATATTACTGTAGGTGTGGTGTCACCAGGTTCTGAGCAAAGGGTAGTGCTGCTACCTGCTGGCTATGCTTTTGTTGACAGATCCCAGTATGTGACCATCCCTCTTTGCAGAAATGGCACACTGTTGGCTCATATTAAACCTGCTCTCCAAGGTATCACCCCAGTCCTTCCCTGCAAAGTTGCTTTCTATCCAACTGACACCCAGCCCATACTGGGGCATGGAATGACTGTGTCCCACATACAGCACTTTGCCTTTTTTGAAGTTCATGATTCTTGTTAGCTCTTATCTCCAGCCTGCTATTTTCCTTCCAAACAATACTTCAACTGTCCAGCTAATCAACTGCTCTCTCTAATTTGGTATCATCCATAAATTTGCTGAGAGTCCATTCTGTCCTATTATTCAGGTCATGGATAAAGACATTGAACAGATGGGCACCATTGTTCCATGACCTGGATGCCACCTGGATTTCATGCTGCTCATAACCCAAAGGTCCAGCCAAATTTTAGTCCAACTTATTGTCCACTTAGGTAGTCAATGCCTGACCAATTTAGCTGTGAGGATACTTTGGGAGATTGTGTCCAATATCTTTCAAAATTAACATCATCTCTTCTCCCATTGTCCCCTGAGCTGATCATCTGATCATAGAGGAAAACTAGGTAAGTGAGACATGATCTGCCCTCAGAAAATCCATGCTGGCTGATTCAAATCACCTTATTGTCCTTTGCATGCCTGGAAATGTTCTCTATGACCTTTACAGGGACTCAAAGGTGAGACGTATTGGCTTGTAGGGCAGAAGGTGTCACCTCTCAAGAAGGTCTCGCCTCCTCAAGAAGGCTCCTCCTTCTTGGTTTTCTTCAAGAACACATTTGTGACTTTTGCCTCTTTTCAGTCATTGGGAATCTTGCCTGATTACCGTGGCCTCTCAAGGATGACAGGGAATGCACTTGCAGTGACATTCACCACTTGTCTCAGCACCATATTATTAATCACATCTTGTGCTATGGACTCACGCATGTCAGATTGATTTAGGTGATCATCTTTATCAAAGGCTCTGCTGCCCCAATTTTACCACATTCATTAGTGCCATTGAATAAAACCAGAAGCTGCTGCCTATCCACCCCAGACATTTTAGATATCTAATCAGGAGCAAAAGTTTGATTGTTGACAGTTGTTGAGATTGTTTGAATTTTTTCTTCCCAAAACTACTCTATGGCCCTGTCTTAATTTTTTGTTAACTGATGTGCAGACTTTTATTTTACTCACAGCAAAATACAGAAAAAAGATTAAATACCTCAGAACATTGAACTTCTGTTAGAGTGAGGAGCCTTTTTGTCAGCTCCCCGCCTTCTTCTGTTTTGATATTCAGATACTCTGTGCAAGTGTCCACAACCTTCATTGTTCTCTCACCCTGAAGATCAAATAATTCTGATGACAGTAGGCTGGTTTCGAATTACCATGTGATGATGACTGGAGACCAGGAGCAAATGGCTGCTAAAAGTGCCTGGGAAAATAAATCCGTTGTGAATTGTTAACAAACACACACACACAAGATCACTTTGAACATTCAAAAGAATACATGTTACTTTCCTCAGAATGGAGGTTGAACAGTTCTTAAATTCACAGAATAGGACTCAGTAACACCATATGGTCTTGCTTAAAATTATTTCATATTGTAACAAAAGCGAAACCATCCCATGGAAAGCAAACCTTGAGCCAGTTAGTTATGTGAGTGTTGCTGAGGGAGTGAGAAACCTGAACTTGATTTCCTGACCAACCATAATGCAAGTCACTTTGTCAAGATATCTTATCTGTATACTTTAATAGCTTTGGGAATTTGGACTTTCATTTCCTCGCCTGTAAAATTGTGATGTTGGTAATAGCACCTCTATGTTGTGAACTACTTGGATACTGTGCTACTGGTGATCCTATCAACATCATAACATAAATTAAATAGAAATGGAATTACTTTACTCCAGACTGCTTTACCACTGTCTAAATGCAACCATTAAGATCAGTGGGTGGTTTTGCTCATTTTTAATGTACTATTTCTTATTTTTTAGGGTTTTTTAAAATTTCTTCCAGTAAGTATTGCCAGAATTGTCACACCTTAGAACTGGTTTCTTTAACTTTGAGGAAAACAGGGCTTATCCTGCCACTTCCTAATTTTTTTCACTGTAAGAACTACTCTGAGACTATATGCATGTACAATTATTCAGCATTTTAACACATACCAGCAAAATATTATATTGCTTTATATCACAGCTCAATGTCCTGGCTATACTTTACTATCAGGAATATGATTCTTTGATTGAAAAATGAATTTTTAAAATTATAGCTACAGTACTGTTGGCCATAGTTGGCTATTAGCCATGGCCATTGCTTGGCTTTTGAGCAGGATGGGAAGTATGCCAGGGAAGTAATTATTCGAAGTAAAGATGAACTTGGCTCTGTAGAAGAACAATTCCTATTGTAGAACTGCATCTATTATTTCCATCCTGCTATAATCACATAATGCAAAAGCGATAGTGTGGGATAGATGGAGTAGAGGACCAGCAGTCAGAACATTTGGCTTCTCTCCCTGAGTATGGTGTCCCTCTCTTCAGCTCTAGTATGGGCGATCACTGTTTGCTTTTCTCCTTGGAGGGATGGTTTTTGATTAGCTGTGGGTGATGTTCTTGCTGATCTGTGGAATCAGTGCTTGATAAAAAGCAGCCTTTTCTTTTTTTTTTCTCTACCTGGGGCCTGTTTCAATCTTTGCAAAACTAAAGATCTATATTGAAGCATGATTTGTGACCAATGTTTGAACATTGCTTGATTAGACAAGTTGAAGAATTATTCCTGTTATTAGAACATGGTTCAGAAGTCACTCCCAAACCTAAATCCACTCCTAATATGGGGCTCCATGCTTCTGAGTGAAGAACACCAAGATTCTTAAGGCATTCTAAAGTCTGTTTTTTAGTCTAGATACTACTTCAGTGTAAACAGATTGCAGTGCTTTGCATGGGGAGGAGCGTGAGCTTCAAGAGCTGGTGAACCATCAGAGATGATAATAGGAGTTTCTGGCTGTGGACAGACACACACACACAAATCCCCACTGCAAACACAGTACAGCCTGAGCTGTAGTTATGAATGCCGTTGTTCTGTGCTCATTTTCATTTCTAGCCAGTAAAATAATTCACTATGTCAATAGTACATAGGAGGCATGGATGCTAATTTACATTCCTTTGTGAAGGGTTTCAGATGATTATACTTCCCTCACAGCCAATCCTGTGCTAATGAGAACTCCCTGATTCCAAAACACTGCCAGGATTAATGTTCATGGACTCTGCACCAGGGTAAATGACCTGTGGCATAGCTTTAATTAAGGAAGACAGCCACATAATTAGAATAACAACAGCTTACTATCAATTTCTGCGGCAAGTCTCAGCCCCCGGGTGATACGTCATTTGTGTGCACCGCCTGCATGTGGGTGGACTACTACATGAAAGGCCCAAAAAAGAAAGCTTTGTCATTTCTAAATGGGTATTACATAAGCTGCATCCTTTGTAGAATCCCTGAAGCAGCAGTTGCAGCTTATTATTGCAAGAAGAGGAACAGAAACCAGCATTGCACAACAGAGACCTGAGAAGAGATTCATATGAATTGATCCCAGCACTTTTGGCCTGCCTTTCTGAGCAGATATAGTAAAAGATTTGGTGATGCCTCAGTCTAGCACCTGGCAGCTCTCTGGAGAGAGGACTACATCTCAAAATATCTGGGTACCTGGTCCCACTCCCCTCCTTCACACTGAGTATGGCACCTTTGACAGTGACAGATACTACTGTCAGGATTTTAGGCTGAGTTTTTACTTGTGAGCTGTGTGAGCAGGGACCTACTTAGAAAAATAAGTCACCACTATCCACTAACCATTGTGCTTTGCAGATAAAGCTTTGTATGAGGCTGATTGGCTCTCAACACCCTGGTGCTGACAAATTTGGATGTGGACCCTTCACTGGTAGTGACTATCTTCCTTTTTCGTGTTTGCATGGCACCGTAATCAGATATGCTTTTCAAACATCGCATGTGGACTCAAATTCTTTTACAACATAGATTCTTTAAAATTGCATTTTAGACCCCCACAAGCCCCAAATCTAGTCCTAAAGCAGCTCCTCTCCTGACATGTCATGACTAAGCCTCCTGCCAGCTCCTGTCCTAGTGACTCTAGACAGCTCTATCCTTCTTCTGACCCTCACCCATCTCGGAATACATCTACTTCTCTGCCTTGACAGCCTGCCCAGCTATCCCATATAGTCACAAAGCAGAAGGAATATTCAAGGGTCATCTAATCTTATGCCACAATGCACATCTTATGCCAGCATGCACAATGATGGCAGATGTCTAACTTCCTTGAAGAAAATATTATCTGCAGTCTTTTTAGAAAGTCTGTTGCACTGCTTCACTGTCCTTGCAATTAGAGAGCTTTTTCCTCATGTTTCAGTGAAATCTTCATTGCTGCAGGTTAATTCCTGTCCTATCTAACATGAATACTTGGAAGGAGTATTAATTTCTTTGTTATTTAGAACAATCTTTCATGTGCTTGAAAAAGGTTACCCTGTCCCTTCACAGATGTTTGATCATTGTTATTGGTCTACTTGCTGGCTCTAGAATTGATTCACATCTTTCCTAAAGTAGACTCTATCTGCATTTGTTGCTTTTGACTTCACCTTCAAGTTTCCCTGGATTTTAGAAAATTTTTTTTCTGCCTACGCACACAGGAACTTGTAGACCCTACAGAAATAAAAGGAAATTTTATTATAATTATAACATATAACAGAAACAAGGACAAAAATAATTATAGAAGCCTCTTAGCTGTATAATGACACTTCAGTGAATAAGGTGATACAGAGATAAATCAAAGTAGTCAGCCTTCTCATATGATATCCAGATGAGTTGCCTCACTGTCAAGTCTTTGAACCTAAAAAAATAACATTTCAGAGATTTGGTTGCAACATCACACAAGACTGACTGAAGTTCTAATTAGGCTGGTGGACAACAGACTTGTTCCTACAGAACAGGAAGCTAATTATTTTTGCTTATAATAAACTCTTCAGATTTCACTCGTAACATCTGCTCTTCAGCACTGGCACAAACACAACACACAGACTTTGAATAATTATGTTAAAACCACAATGTTACCAGAAGCGGGGTTTTATTCTAAAGTAAGACTTCATTAGTCAACACTGTAATAAGGGACAGAGAGTTAAGTGCAGTAAACTCAGTTATGAGTTGTGTAACTGTGATTGCTTCATACACAAATTCAGGGAGCCTGTAGTTGGTTTTCCTGATCCTCTGTGATTTGGATAACGTTTATGCATGAGTAGGGCAGATTTTTGCTACAGAGCCAGCCCAAACCCCTCAATCTGTTCTTGTTTGTCTGTCTACCTAGCATGTAGAAACCAAAACTTTGCTACAAGATAGTGATGTAGGCTGACAACTAAGTTTTTCCTGAACAACATATGATTGTGTATGAGCTGCCCAGTACTTACTACCCTGTGTCAAGGTGGGCCTCAGTTACTCCAAGGCACAATCAGCAATTTCTTGATCTCAGGCAATCTCGTGTGCAGTTATGGGTAAGAGAAAGCACCCAGAAGAGTACCATGGCTGACAGTGCCACCTCCTTGTTTGTACATATGTAATGAAGTTAAGATTAACTTACATGACTAGGCATGGGTTAGAGCCAGAGCTCTGCTTTTACTTAGTTGAACTCACCTCATTTCAGACCACTTGGGTGCTGATAGCCCTGCTTGTTCTCTTGCACAAATGACAACTTCTCCCACGATCACCTAGAGAGGACTCCTAGAGGAGTGGTTTCCAAAGGTTTGGGCCAGCAGATCGCCGATAACCTTCAAGCTTTTCATAGATCTGTGCCCCATACAATAAGAAAATTAATAATAGTTTCTATTTCAATCTGCTCAGTTTGTGAGCCATCACTCTTAACCTCTCAGAAAAAAATCTGTGGGATATGCTTTGTACACACATGCAGAAATACAAGAGCATTGAGGATAACAGAGTGAATGCTGTTTGCCACAGCCAAGCTCACCCCTGCATCAGGCTGTAAGCAGCTGCTCTCCTGGTTAAGCAGAAGACAAAAACGCATTCACTGTTAATATGGGGAAGAATGTAAATACGCCATTCGTGGATGTTCACTTGGACAAGCACTCAAGTTTGTGTTTTTCTTCTTACACCGGAGCAAGCTGCCCTTCCCAAAGTGAAGTTTGGGATTTTCGTTACTGGGGTGTGTGTAGCTGCACCTCTCATCCCTTTGGGATTCCCCAGCTTTCATCTCTTCGTCTTCCTTGCTTTAGGCCATGTGCATGACTAACCTGTCCTTCCAGCTCAGAATTGTTAAACACAACTCCTCCCTGAAACCACCAGCTGCCGTCCTCAGGCCTGCCAGGTCCTGTGTGTTTTAGCAGGAAGCTCCCACCTGGCTCCCTCACTATCAGTCTTTGTTTAATGCATTTACAATGCAGAGTGGTGGTGTCTCTCCCACCCCAGGATGTGCCACGCTGGTATCGCTGCTCATGGGATCCTCTGATCTGCTGGCAACTGGAGTAGGAAAGGCAGGTTGCCCAGGCATCGTGCGGTATCCCCATTATTCCCTCTTCAAAGGAGCCCTCCTAGGGTGCATGTGATCCCCAGGAGGGTTTGGAGCTCCTCATCATCCTGTGCTAGCAGGGGGAGATGGGCTGTGATGCCATCTCAGCGTTCTGAAATTCAGATATGTGACAAGTCAGACTTTGGGGTGGGAGGGGTGGTAGGCTGATGGACAAGCACATTTAGGCACTTCAGTAGGCAGAGTTCACTGCCCCTGCAGTGCTTCTGGACAGTGATAGCAATGCAGATGGGGGTTTGGGCAAGATATCTGAGTGTGGATCTCATTTATAGACACATGACCGTGCCAGCCAGCTCCTTTAGCGCTTATTTGTGGTGTAGGATAAGTGATGTTCAAGGGATAATATAAAAAGTGTTGCTTAGTGAAAGAAGCTGTCTAATAAAGTAAAAATTTACCTTTACTGGGATACTTTCTAGCAGATTGTATTTATTGGACGTTCACTATGGGCCTGAGGATTAGACAACAATCACTGCAGGTGAAAGACACTACAAGTTCAGTTTGTCTCAGCCTGCAGAAGTCTTTTACAATAGATAAGGTGAACAATGACTTGGAAGTGCCTCTTTCCTTCCTTTGACTATAATTTAGGAAGCAGAGTCTGTTTGGCTCACATATGTATGCCAGAAGTTAATAAGCTAAACCCCATACTAAAAGCACAATAAGCAAACCTAAATCTAGGATATGGGTGTTCCTGTGTCTCCTGCTGCTGAATGAAGTGATCCTTGTGTTCTGCAGTATGTCTATAAATACAGACCCATTTTCCAACACTGTTTTTTACAACCTGCTTTGATTTAGAGATACATATCCCTTAATTTCTCCATCTCTAGATTCCCCAAGCTGCAATGGAGCACTGTACCAGTGATCTGCTCTTCCTTGTCTGTGATCTGCAAAAGCAGAAAGTCCCCACATGTGACAGTCACGTTCCCCAAGCAAGTGACTTGCTCAGCCCCAAGCCAGCGAGGCAGAATACTCTTGTTTTGCTCAGTTCCTCAGGAGCTTGCTGTGGACAGGCAAAAGCAAAGGAAAATGCCACTAGACTACTCCTCCCATGCCACAGTGGAAAAAGCATCGAGGAAAACAGGTTCGTGGCACCCATTTTGGAATACCCAAACTAAATGAAAAAGGAAAATGTCATAGAAATCTTGGTTGTTCGTACATCTCAGAGCCAGGATGGTGTCTATTTGAGCACATTTGCCAAGAGTTTTCTGTTGGCCTCAATTCTCAGGTCCCCATGGAGGCAATCCACTCATCCCAGCACAGACTACTGTTAAATATCACTGGATCATGGGAGGAATGTCTCTACCCCGTTTTGTCCTGGGGTGGATGACTGCCAGGGGGTTGAGAAGGGAGGTAAAGGCTCCCTGAGCTTTTGCACTGCTCCTGCAGTTGTCTCTGCTGTCTGCCAGAGGAACAAAACACTGGACTATGCTCATATATACAAAGTGAAATGACTGACCTCCACATCAATAAGACATCTCCATGTTTATCGAAGTTTGGCAAAATGCTGTTTACTCTGAATCAGGAAAGATTTTGGCTAAGTATAATTGCTTCACAGGATGCAGCAATGGCAGACAAGGAAAACACCTTATCAAAGGAGTGGGATAAACTCTGCCACTATAGATTCAATTGCCCGGATTTCACTGATTCACAACAGGATGAGTTACCTACCACATTAGTAAGAAAATCACTTATCAATCACTCATTTATCTGATACTATGGTATTCATGTATCAGGACCTGTGCTGAGATAGCATGGGAGAGGAATGTTGGACTTTGATTTGTGAATCAGCATTTGGTACCCAGTGCCTTGTTTAAAACAGGCACTTTTTAAGAAACATACTGTCGTCTACATTTTCTTCCACCCAGAAATAAAATTTTTTTAAAAAGAGGGAGGAAAAAAAAAGGATATTACAGCATCCATCGTAGGAATGCGCACAAAAACTACAAGCAGCTAGAATTGATCCTTGTACCTATTTCCTAAGCATAACTATTCTGCTGTTTCCCAAAGGCATCATTTCAACCATCCAATCCAGAGAAATGTGGTGGAAGAATATCAAGGGTTTTTTCCCCCCAAAGTTGGTGGAGTCACTCGGACAGGTGGTTTTCAGGAATAAAAGCCCCTGTGAAATGGCAGCCAGTGTAAGCTGATTTGAGGGTGTGTGCTCTTGCCCCAAGCTGGGCAAAATCTCTTCTTCCTCAGAAGAAGGCTCCCTTTATCTCAGTTGAACTGGCAATGATGTAAATGATAAGGGAGTACCAAGCTGGAGATAAACAGGATGGAGGCTTCTTTAGTTTCTGTAATTGCCAGGATATGTGAACATCCTTTGCCTTGGACTTTATCATGTAAACTATTGTAAAGGACTCTGAAAACAGGTAGGAACTCTGTCAAACCAGAATGACGATTTTTTTCTCTTTCATTCTCTCTGAAATAAATCAGTCCATACAGAGACAGGGCACCAAAGCAGCAGTCCCACTTTCTGAAACTATTATTTTCTTGACTTTATCTTTTCTTACAGCATTGCATGAGAAACAATTGTGCTGCCTTTCAGGATGGTAAGAGTGCTGGTGGGATTAGCTTTCAGTCTAGCACCCTCCTGGTTTTCCTCTTTCCTTGAAACAGGATACAGTGTAAAATCATCTCTGTTTGAAGAACAAAGTACAGAGTGACAAGCAATTTATGTTATGAGCACCTTTGCAATGCTTTCTCATCCCAGTTCCCAACATCCCCACATGACTCATTCTGCCTTCCTGCTGTGAGTGCTACTGGTCCTACATGTGAAATTAAATTCTGGAAAGCATTTCACAGCAAGAGGGGTTTGCTCTTTGACTTCAAGCTCTGCCTTTTGTTAAGAGACATGCGTTAATTGTTTAAAGGCTAACTGGTTTCACTTGCTAAACCTGCTCTTATTTATAAGCAAAGCTGCTTTTGCAAAATATGAATCATCAAAGCTCAGAGACTGAAAGGGTAGATGAGGTTACCCTCTCCACTCCTTTGCCAGGACAAGCTCATACACAGCTGTCTGTTCTGTGTCTGGGGTAGTAAACATTTGGAGAAATAGGATATCCAGCACTTCCTTGGATACTTTTGGCTGAAGAAGCAAATGATGACTTCTGACACATTTCTTCTATTTTTTTCAGATCCTGTAGCATCTGTATGCACAAAACTTAATATCCTCCACGAATAAATCTGAAGCTCACAAAGAGGAGAAAACAAATGGCTCAAGCAGTGGCAGGTGATGTGTTAGGTGTAATGAAATGACATTAGAGAAACAGAGCCTCTGAAAAGGCTCCTTTTTTCTGGAATCTACACTAACCTCTCATCCACTTAGCTCTCCCTCTCTCTGTTCCCTCTGCATCATTCACTGTAGTTTGTTAAAACTAAATCAGGATTTTTGTTGCTGTGGTCTGCCCATGAATTTTTTTTCTTTCTTTTAAATCAAATCTAACAGAGAACTCATTTTACTTTTACTCAGATCAAGTTCTCCTTAAAAGAAGACTGTCCATTTTTCAGTACCACTAATGTGGGCTTCAATTTACTTTTGTCCTGCTCTGCTTTGGATGCATTGGATTCCCTCTCTTTCAATACAGCTGATTTAATCTCTCCCTCTTCCCTGCTTGGGGCATCTGGGAGCAATTGGAGTGACTTTATACTCCTCTTTGGTTTCATGCTTTTGCCTCATTTTCTGATGTTAGCTAGACAGACAGAGAGTTTTGTATTTTATTTTCTAGAGATCTTAGCATGGTGACAGCTTCAATTTTTGTGTGTGTTGTTGGTGTGATTTGTGTGGTGTTGGTGTATTTTCCCCCCACTAGCTGTCAGTGTCAATCTTTTCTCTTTGCCAGAAATGTTCCTTTCCTCCTATGACGTTAGCTGCAATGTATGTCACCATTTGCATATTGTTTAGGACTGTGTCACAGCTTCATTCTGGCTTGCTATGAAACCTCAGTTATCGCATTTTGCTTTACAACTTCATTAAGCCAAGCTCCTATGTGTAGATAAGATTTAAATACATGGTTCTATTTGGATAAAACAAATGGTCTTAAGCATACATTTAAGTATGCAGGTAAAGAAGCTTTGCATAATTCAGACTATACACTGTAGTGACAATAAATGATTTAAAACACAGGGTCATGAGCCTCATTTCTATTTTTGCTCATAGCAAGGCCCTTTCACAAGACAGGGTCACCACAAATTGGAATGTGCAATTCCTCATTTTAGCTTGAGCATAATCAAAAGGCTCAGAACAATAAAACCAACCTCAGACTTCCCTAGCAACAGAGATGTACAAAGCAGTATTGGTGAGGCAACGCCAGGTGGAGTTTATTAAACCGTGACTTCTTACTGAGCTCTGGAGCAATCAAGTCCTCTTAGCAGGTTAACAGAGCTGGAGGGTTTTCTTTAACTGATTTTTTTCTGATTATTAAATCATAAATCTGCTGACTGGGATCATAGAAAAGTGTACAGATTTCACCACATTCATTGCATCTTGGTTTGCAAGGGAGAGTCACCAGTGGGTCTCACGTACAGAATTGCATTGCACGGGAATATCTGTTATTCAATATAGGCTGAGAACATTTTAAAGCAATTTGCTTTAAGAAAAAAACCTGCCTACAGAAACATACATATGCAGTAAATATATGCAAGCATATATACAAGCGTCATAATGCCTTGAGAGGGCCAGTCTGTATCCTTCTGTTCTGTTGATTTATGAAAACTGTAACTCATATTTTAAAAAAGGCTGATGTGTCCATTTTTGGCCGTGCTGGATTCTAGAGCATCCTGCAGACATAGATGAATTAGTGTTTGATCTCATTCTGTTTTCTAGGTGGCACTGGCAATCTGTGCTATAAATTCATGTGGTGCCTGGAGGGTCTCTTTCATTTCATTCATTTGTGTTTCCCTCTAGCAGTTCTAGTTCAAGCTACAAACCTGCAAAGCAAACTGATTTGTAACCTAGACAAATTGCAGAACTGACATCCCACAAAAGGGTCCCAGGAGGTGGTGAATATATTCTGAAACCCTGCAATTAAAAGAAGAGCAAAGAAATAAAATTCAAAAGAAAAAAAAATAGTATAAATGTTTAATTTTTTTTAGTGCTATCTTAAAATTGAGCCATCCTACAGCTAAACCAAAACTGTTAGAATCAATTAGTTCTGCAGGCTATACTGTTTGTCTGCAACTTTTTAAGGTTTTAAACACTGCCTGTGTCCTGTAATGTACTGAGACAGAGCTAAGGTATTAATTGAGAGATTGTGTTTATAAGTACATGCATGAATGAAAATGCATGTGTGTATGTCCCTAAGTTTGTAAGTGTGCATCATTCAGATGTGTCCTGACATGTATCTTTATGTACCTAAGTCAAGTCAAATAAATTTTTTTGTGTATATGAAAAAACAAATTTTAATTGCATATCTCCTCCCACACTTCCTGAGGACATTTCTGTGCTCTCTTTCCAAGATAGAGTATCAGTTAAAATGATAAAGGTTGGCTCTTCTTCTCTTGGAAATGGGGCCAATAACTCAGTGTTGGCTCTGATGTATCTACGGAGGAAGCACTCCAAAGCTGTGCATCAGCAATACTGAACGGGCAAAGATACCACCATCCTTAGTCATGCACTTAAATACTAAATCTGTGTCCACTTTTGTAAAACAAAATGTCCAGCAAACACCATCCAATCAGCCCAATGTACCACCAGCTGCTGGCAACTCAGAGCAGACATGGCTCTGCTCCACTGTGCCTGTACAGCTGAGTCAGCACAGCAAAAGCTGTGCAATATAAATGCTGCTTCCTTCAGTAACGCCACTCTGGGTGGTGGCCGCATCAGTTTAGTCTTGCCTGGAGGATTTCCCCCCCCTTCCAAAGGCACAACTGCTGCTCAAAAACGCCCTTCTCTGCATTGTCTCCTCATTCACAGGGTGAGGAGGTCCAGAAAGATCACACTCCAAGCCTCATCGTCACATTCATTAGACATGTTTGCCATACTTAATCGTGCAGGAGAGAGCTGGCCCAGAAGCTGATAGCATGATTAATAAAGTTTCATAAAATCTATTCAATCAAAGGTTTAATGTTGAGGAACTGGGGTACTTGTTCTCTCTAACACCAACTAGCTTTTTGTCTCAACACTTGGCTGGAAATTCAGCAACAGCAGAGAAACAACCACACCCTCCAACTCCCTGTGCAAGTACAAGCCCTGGCTAAAGGAGGTAACACTAGCCATATTTTTCATTTTAAAATGGCCTTGGTGGCATGACAGAAGTTCCCACAAGTAGATAGTGCTGGTGTGGGATGCATTTTCTGACATCACTAGCAGGAACAGGATGGGCAGAAGAGCCAATCATTTTGAAGCACTGCCTTAATCTCCCAACTGTAAATGCCCATCTAATATTTAATCTCTCAGCTGGAGTTGTTCTGTAAGGGCAAACTTGCTCCTGGAATCATTCAGCTTGGCTCAACTCCATTCCGATTCTGGACGAACATCAGCAGTTTTGAAGGAGCATCTGGTTGATATAATAATTCAACAAAAGAGGATTTTCTCCTGTGACAAAATAGGCTGCAGGATAAGCTAAATAGTACATTTAAAAAGCTAGAGCCAGAGAAAGTCAAGGTAGCCAGGTGAAAGTCTCAAACTCTTGAACATAAGTCAAGTCAATTAACATCAGTTGAAAATTATGGACACAATGAGCTCAGAACATGTTTATCATTACATTCTATGGACAAGAATTAAATTTCAAGCCTGCACTAGTAGTAAAGAGATATTACAATTGTCCACACTGGTGTAAATAGATACATTAAATCAGACGTCTTGGAAGTCTGAAGAACCATCAATTCTTTGCAAGGGTTCTGTCTCCTATTAGAAATTAGTTTCATTTCATCAAATATCCTTTGGAGAGAGAATCCCAGGGGTCATTTTAATAAGGTTTCAAGAGTTTCCAGGGAAGATGAAACTTCATGGAAGGCAGAATAGTATTGCAACTGATCTCTAAGACATAACCCAGAGGAGCAGCTCTGCTGATCACTAGCAAGGCCCAGTACTGTTCCATTTTAGATTTGGGAGTGTGCAGCAATCTGCTCTGTTGCCATGAGACTGAGGATGTGCAGATGTGAGAAGGGCAGTCCCAGTTTCTCCCTGTTAAAAGTTCAGCCCATCTTTATTGTTAATTATTCCGTCAATCTTCTTTGCCCTTTTGGTGGCCCTGATTTTGGCAAATGAAAACGGAAGCTGCTGTCTCTTTTGAGTCAGGCCTTTGGTGTCTCTCAATAAACAGTCCCTTCTACCAGTGCCAAATATTATAAGAAAGGGATACTGCGAAAGAGCAAGTCAAGGTGAGATCAGACGCCCTGGCTTAATTGCTGCTCCAGCTTTACAAAGGCTCTCCTTACAATTGCACAACTTGTTTTTAAAGCAGGACAGTAGCTAGGAGAAAGGACTCGCCGGCTTGTTTTCAGGAAACAGATGGAGGACTGGGGTCATACTGTAGTTCGTGATCAATTGTACAGGATACTGCTGAACACTTGGCTCTAGGACTGCATTAGCCTTGACAGACAGCGCTTTCCAACGGAGAGCTCCTTTCCAATAGATGATAATGCAGCGCTTAACATCCCTGCTCTACTTTGCTACATCACTTCTTCAGGAGGGGCTGAAACCAGGACAGCTGGCAGCATGGTCCTGATGGCCAGGAGGTTCCTGTG
This sequence comes from Callaeas wilsoni, assembly GCA_013398955.1. Taxonomy (NCBI): domain Eukaryota; kingdom Metazoa; phylum Chordata; class Aves; order Passeriformes; family Callaeidae; genus Callaeas; species Callaeas wilsoni. The sequence goes on along the minus strand of VWPU01018463.1, from coordinate 183,743 downwards.
ACTGCTGTGGACACCACCTGGCAGGCGCCGAGGGCTGCACATCTTCCCCAGGCTGAAGGAAGCAAGCCCAAGGGCAACACTTTGTCTTGTCCCTGCAGCAAGGGCCAGAGAGGATCAGCAGTGCACTTGTCACTCCCATCCTCAGCCAGATGGTCTCTTCCTGTGATTATAGAGGACGATTACACCTCTTATCATAATAGAGGGTGGAGACACTTTTGAGATAGAAAGGAGGCTATTGTTATTAGGTTGGATAAGAGGTCCGGATTACATCTGGGCCCCATTAGGCAGTATCAGTGCAAAGTGATGAGACAGCACCTGCCCAAAAGAGTTCATGGTATATGTGATGGTTGGAGGCTGGATGGAAGAAAGGCTAGCAACCAGAGGCACAAAGGTCAGCTAAGACCCTCACACTCAAGGTTTCCTTTTACTGGAAACTGTGATGGGGGAAAGAAGAGAGGAGGAAGGATGTGGAAGCTTGTGCCCTATAGGGAAGTGGTGCACAGCTACAGGCACACCTGGCCTGACCTACTAGGTCCTCCCTCTTCTACAGAAACAGCCAGAGGCTGAGGGATCTGCCTCAGGGGGCTGGGACCTGACACAGCTGGCTATGGTCACTTAGCCGTACCCAGCCCTTTTACCAGTGCTTCAAGGGGTTTCCCATAACTACTCCAGGGATCTGCCCTTTACGGCTTGTCTGCCCCCTCTTGATACTTCAAATTGCTCAGATCCAGAGTGGCAGTAATGTAGTACATCCTCATCCAATCACCAGGACATCTGAGAGTTTCAGCCCCTCATTTGGCACTATTTGTTGTCACAGTTTAGTAAAACAATACTGTAGGGGTTTTTTGTGCTTGTCTTACTGTAATGCTGACTATAACTGAGAGAACCAAGACATGAACTCAAAGGAGAAGTTCAGAGGGTAAGAGCTGCTTTTAAACCTTAGGAAATGCTGAAATGGAAACAAAGTAGGAATTGTCAGACATGTAGGAAATAATTTCTGCTTCATATTCATTGAAGACATTGGAATTGTTCCAAAGAGGAGCCGGTCCATTAAACCTCCTAAGAGTGTCTGCACTGAGTCAAATCAAAAGCCCATTAAGACAGTAACATGTCTTTAACAATTATTGGTAGCAGCTACTGAAAAAGAATAAAAGAAAGAGGACGGGGAAGGCGACCTACCTAACCTCTAATAAAATCAGTGCATTAGGGACTTCTGGAGCTATTCTTTACCTTATCCTTTCAGGCCCAGTGCTGACACTCTCTTTTATTGACCTGTTTGTACTTTTGGCATTCCAAAAGTTTATGGTGGTGAATTTATGGCAGTGAAAATTTTATGGCAGTGACTTGCCTTCCTGAATTATGTTTTGTGTGAAAGAGTGTTCCCTTTAGTTTGCTTGAAATGTTCTGCCTGATCATTTAATTCAGTGTCCCCAGCTCCTCCCCTGCAGTGAGCAATTACACACTTTCTGACCTATCTGGAAAGCTGCAGGGTTTTACATTCCATGTAATTTTCTTTTCCCTGCTGGAGAATCCCAGCCTATTTACTTTTCCCATAAACAGGAGCTGATCACCCTTTGGTCTCCACCTATGCCTTTCCTATAGTTCAACTGTAAGGCCCTCAAGAACATGAGAGTCCTGCCTCATCTGTAAAAAGTGCCTTTCACATCACTGCTGCCTTCTTCTGACATGGCCGACATTACAGACAGTCAGGAGGAAAGCACAAGCTGCAGAATTTCTGTAGGTAGAATTTATGCAAATTGGTACAGTTTCTGTATTGTGGGCTGGAAAAGAGATAGTGCCACTTCACCAGTGATATAATCTATTTCTAGTTACCACTGGCCATGCAGCAGCTCAGTGACATTGCATTGCTTGAGGTTGGACCGGACAGGATTAATAGCAGGAGATACTTTAATGAAAACCAAGCACCAGGAAAGGACCAGTGTGTTTGGATTTGCTTTATAGCCTAAGATGCAAAGCAGCTAGGAATACCCTGGACTGATTCCAGCTATATTGCACAGTGGCGTCCAAAGATATCAGCGCTAAAGAGCCCTTTTATTTTCCAAGCCATGCCTCAGTAGTCAGGAGAACTTGTTCAGTGGGCCTGCAGCCAAAGGGCCCAACCGTCTGACTTTCTGAAGCTGATGTTTACTGTCCCTTGTATCACAAAGCTGCTGCCTGGAGAGCAGCTGGCTGGAGGTGTCTGGAACAATCCCAGCCACCGTTTCATAAGAAACTCTTTCTACGTCTCTGCTTTCCCACAAAGGCTCATATTTTATGATTGCTGGTGGGCAGGAGGCTGATGAAATGCATAGCTGATCTGAAAACATAAAAAGGCAAGATTTAAAAAATATACCAGTCATGGTTAGACCTGTGAAATCAATAACACACATAGTCATTGTGCAAGGAGGAACAACAAACTCACTGCACCCTCCACCAGCTGGTTTCCTGTCTGTGGTGTAATGGGTGGGAGACTGGGTGGTAAATTTACACCTTGCTAAAAGCCAGATTATAAATTCATTGTCCTCTCCTTTCGTCCCCCTCTTCCACGTCCTCTCCAGAGCTAAGAGACGAATTGTACCAGATTCGTTTTAACTACATATTTATTTTTAGAAAGCCTCAAATGTCACTTTCTTGTGCCTGAGAACAAAGGTTTTTTTGAAACAGAATCCCCCCTTGAATCAGAAATGGGGCAAAATGCAGTAGTGTCAGCTTTGACACCTTGGAAACTGTGAACTCTACTTCTCTCTTGGTGGTCCCTTTCAGTTTGGGTAGATGACTTCAGGAGTGAAACTAAATGTGCCAGCACCTTAGTTCCTAGTCCCTATGCAGAAAAGTGGGATTTGAATCTCCCATGTTCTCCAACTGGCAGACAAACACCCTGCCAAAACCAAACTGAAAAACAATGAAAACTGGTGAGTCAGTAATTACTCATCCCTGTCAACTGTTATCCACATGCCTGCTACTGTCTCTGTGTCACCTCCTTTGCCCCGAGGCCACAGGGCAGGGAATCTCCTGCAGTGTTAGAGGGCGGCTGTGTGGCCCTTTCACATCTGCAGATGGTTGCAACCACTGTAGGTGCTTCATAGTCCACCTTCACAGACCTGTCTGGGAATGCGTGCTGTGGCTGTCCCTTCTGTCCACAACGGGTTGCTAACATCGCCCAGAGGTCACAAAAGCTCAGGTGGATCTTGAGGCTGACCTGAAGGAAGGCAGATTACAAAGGTGGTTTCAAAAGTTGTGTTGTGAGTGAAAGGCCAGGTCCTTTTCCCCTGACTCTCCTTTGATGTTCACAGCCTATGCCAGCAAAAAAGCAAAAAGGATTGCTTAGGATCTGAGTCCCAGATATACAAAGGCCAGTTTACCCCAATCAGTTTATTGAGGATGCTTCACCTTCCTGTGGTAGGAATACCGAAATTCTCCCAAGTGCTCAAGAGCCATAGATCACCACATACATTTCATGAAGAGTCAACAGGAAGGGAAAGGTAGATGTCCCATTTGCTTTTTGACACACTGGGGTTTTGCTGGTAAGAGACAAGAGATGCTGCATTTTCTGGCTCATTTTCTTGACCGTGAGAGATGCATAAAACCCAGCAGCCCCATACCATCACAGGGTGGAGGTATTTACATGTAGCATGCTCAGCTCAGGAGGTAGGTCTGAGCTGCCTGTAAACCACCCTTACCTGCTGACCATCTTCTAGCTGACCATCTTTAGTCTAAACAAGACCAGAGTCCCATTTTTCTAGAAGGATTTCCTCAAAATTTTTCCAAATATGAGTAAATAGGTCAAATGAGAAAAACACAAAGTTTTAGAAAGACTCCAAACTCCTGGGGCTACCTCAGCTACCTGAATATTGCTGTGCATTGCAATGGCAAGGCAGCTGTCAACAGGGTTGTTCCTTAGAGACAGCTGCAGCAGTGTTTATTTTGGTGGTTATGGGGCAGCCTGTGTATGTGATTCATGACAGATAAGCTTATCTACCGAGAGCTTCTTTGAGTAGCTGGAAACTCATTCCAACTGATACATTCACCGGTGATGATAAATGTAAAGGGAAACCAAGTGCACTATTTTTTTCCTTTTGAGTAGTGTGTTTTTCACATAAAGGGACATGAAGATGCTGTTTTGTAACCTTCTCTCCTCCCGAGGACAGAAAGAGAGTACAGTTGCTTTTAGTCAAGTAAAGCATTGTCAGTTCACAGTCCAGAAGTCTCCAGCTATCCTGGCAAGCAGCCAGACAAAAAAGATTGCTCCGTTTGAGTCTCAAGTGTCACTGAAGTGTGACATATTAGAAAGAATGGCCTTGGATGGAAAATATACCTTGACCTATGATTCAGCTAGCTGGATAACAGAAACCTCTCGCTCTGTCTTCTAATTTTTACAGTCTGGGTGAATCTCTGTTTCTGATAGCATGGACCTCATCTCAGCAGTGAAGCTGCTCTCCGAGCAGCCTTCCTAATTGCATCACATATGGCCTTCTGCTCCCTTTCACTGATAATCACCCAAGCACCTTGTGGCTAACAAGCAAATGCAGATTTTGCTTCTGTGGGAAGTGCCATTAAAGAAGTATTAACGTACTTTGGCTTTCTGTTGTATAATGAGGGGTTTTGTCATCCTTTGTATAAAGTTGACCATGGGTGCCTGCTTTTTATTTTTTTATTTCATTCCAGACCACCCATCTGTTCTCCTTCTCTGCAGTGGAAGTAAAGAAGTAGGTTGGCATCTGATTAGCTAGGGCTTCACAGATAAGCACTGGCTCACCTCCAGTTCCAGGATTCTTGTTCCTGTACACAGCCTTCAGATGTGTTCGACTCTATGCTATGCTATGTTCTGCTATGCTACACTACATTATTCTATTCTATTCTGTTCTATTCTATTCTATTCTATTCTATTCTATTCTATTCTATTCTATTCTATCCTAATTTTCCTGCCTTTATCTGGATTCCAGGTCAGGCGATGTGTACTTCAGATGCTGTACATCAGATATATCAGAGGTCTGTAAATCAGATATTCCATAAATACATTCACCATGGCAAAAAGCCTCCTCTTCTTTCCCACCTCCTGACTAAGACCTCATCTGGAGTGCTCCGTGCCACTGTGGGGATGCAGGCTGAGTCTCTTCCAGCTGGTGTGCTGCTGATTCAGTGATTACAGGAGCAGCACCCATTGCCAACTGTTTTGTGGATTAGATATGAAGGAATTGCCATGCCAGAACAGGCCGCTGGTCCATCTAGTGGCTAATGTAAGATTTTTTAGAGAAAGGCATAAAAGGCTTATAATGAATCCAATTAGTCAATATTATACCAATGTGGGATATTTCTCCCTGACCTCAGCTAGTTATCAGATTATGTACCCTGAAGCATGAGGATTGATAGTCCTTGTCATTTTGGTGCATCCAGAGTAGCTGCAGATGCTCTGCTTATTCATATTTATGTTTAGGAACAAATTCAACTCATATACAAGAACGTGCAACTCCTCTACTGTTGCAGTGGTGTCAAATTAGCAGTGAATCAGGTAAATTTATTGATTATAGACATGTCTTTGAACATGGAAGAATAATGTCAAGCTTTGATTTTTTTTTTTTCTACATGCTAGGATGTAGATCAGTTCCTACAGAAAAGTGTTGCTTACACTGTGATATTCTTTAGCAGATTTTTTCAATGTGGGCACAGCAATTTCAAAGAAAACAACAAAACCAAACAGCTGGCATTTACTGAGGCAGACTTTACACAGGAGCGAGATCAATCTAAGGAAAGTAAACCTCAAGTGCCTACTATAATATTGATACGTACCTCAGATTTCAGTGGTTTTTAATGCATTTTTAATGAAGAAACGCTTTTTAGAAACACAGCATGGTCCTTCAAGATATTGCCATGGTATTTTCTGCTGAATTCACCTGGCTCTAAAAGGTAACACAGTAGCAATGAAAGTAGGTATAAAACCTCCCAAAATCCCGATAATTATTATGAATGTGACTTCCGTTTGTGAGAAGGGAGCGTGTATGTGAATGTCCATGTGTGTTCATGCATTTATAGGTCTGACATCAACCTGGTCTGCTGTCTACTATGATAGGTTGCTGAAAGCTGTACACAAGGACCAGTTTCTGATTAATTTAGCCAGTCCGCTTTGTGATGTTCAGGGTGACTCAGTGGCTGGTGTGTGGGAACATAATTCATTCTGCAGATTTCTCCTAGTTTTTACTATGATTACTGTTTTGAGTATTCAGTGATTTACAAATTAAGAGCTGTACTCATCACCTAAACCTCATGGTTACATATCTACTCCCTTATGAGGACTCACTCAAGTCATCTAGGGACTTTTGGGAGAAGCACACGTACAACAGGTGTTGCTATTTTGGAAGAATGTTCATTTGTATAAGTTGTGCATAGTATGGTTTGGGCATGACTGAAGCACTCATTTTTTATAAGGCAGAGAGGCAACAGGAGACGTGCTGTATGAATCAGAAGATGAAGTGTTTGCTAAAGAATTTACCTCTCATGCAATTAATACTTGAGCATTTGTTAGTGTCTGGTGAACTCCTGCACATACTATTCCTAAAAATAGCATATAATTCCAGTTTCTCCAGGAGAAACATTAGAGAACCATGCCTCTTTTCTATGATGTGGTACATTTGAAAATAAAACAAAAGTGTGCTGCTTGAAAGAATTCCGAAAGCTTTTCCAATCCATTATTTGCCCTTATTTAATGCCTCTGAGTTCATTCTTTGATTTGTCATTGTGTTGCAGCACTTTTCTGCAGCTGTCCTCCGTGCCTTCATGCAGAGTTTAAGCAACACATTGCATCCCAGGCCCCTTGCAGGGTTTCAGATGGCCAATTACACTTGTGCCAAGGGGATGCACAGAGGGAGCATTTGCATTACCTGCCATTAGCACACAGGAGCACAGTGTCCTCAGGATCCCCTTTCCAATGGGAGGAGGAGGAGAGGCTATTCCGGAGACCAGCGCAGAGGCCAGTCTTGCCCACTCGTGCATGGGATTGAATTTGAGCCACCCACCACCCTCACCGGGGACCTGTTCACAGCACACCGTTCTCACCAGCTGGTTTGGGTTGCCTCTCTGTGGAAAGCTGTGTGACAGAAAAGCTCAGAGTCTGGTGAGCACCTGGACTAGGACATGTCTGGCGCATGCCTCCAGATGGGGAGCTTGGACGTGTGCCCAAGTGGAGTAAGACAGGTACAACTGCAGAGTGTCTGAATTCAGCTCCTCTTCTGAACATCCATCTGTAGGAAAGTCTCTCCTTCTGCACTGCAAATTAAGCTGAGAAGTTGCATACAAACAACAGCAACCCAGCACAACCTAACCACGGGGAGAAGTAGGGCATTTTGGCTTGCTGGAGGTTTGGACACACTTTCCATTGGTGTTATGCTGGGATAATAATCAATGTCTGGTTTGCCCTTGTAGACTATGACTCAGGAGCCTATCAGTCTGCTCTGAAAATTGAATGAACAATCAAAATCGAGACTGAAATTCAAAGATGATGCAGGATGGCCTCTATCTCCTTTTCACAGCATGCATCTTCATACGCTCTCTGAATATTTCAAAGTGTTTTGGCACGTATTATCCTGAAATGTTTGTTTCAGCCCTGGCAGTTAATGAAAACTCATCAAATGCAGTATTATATTGACATTTAGATGCATGCCTTCTCTATCAGTAGTTCTTCTCTATTCATTTCCATGGACGTAAAAGTTGCAAAGTTGAGCCTTGGTTTCTGATTTATGTACTGCCTGTTCCTAGCACAAGGATTTTTGTAGAGGATGAACTGCAGCAAATGAATTCTGAGCAGTGTGCCAGAAGAGCTACTGAAGTGACCTCAGTCACAAATTTTTCCTGCCATATCTACTTAGAATTTTTGACTATTTACAAAGGAGTTGGCTGAAAAAGCCCTTTAGCTTGAGTATGTCTAAAGTTCAGTTTATTTTTTCCAACTCGGTCCTGCAGGACTCCTAAGGATTGCAGGCACCAGACAGCTGTGTTTAGCCTTGCCTGTTAGAGTAACGTCAAGGAAACCTATCATAACTGGCAAGCCTTCTAAAAACATGAGTGCTTATGGATTACAAAAGGAGAAAACAGGCAGATTAAAATAAACTGTTACCAGACAGAAAGACACCCACCCTCTTCCCCTATAACTTCTTTTAAAAAGCCCCAGGAATTTGCTTTGATCAGACTTTAAGGTGAGAGCAGATCTCCTGGAAGTTATCTTCAAGCTAACAAAATAGTGATAAGCAAGGGAGGAAATGGAGCCAAGATACGTCATGTTAGTTAAAAGACTAAAATCTGGCAATTGTGACAAATCCTGCTAAGATCTCGTAGACAGGACATTGCAGAATGAGCCTCACTGGGCCCTGAACAGGATTTCCAATCTTGCACTGTCGGTCCATTTGTGTGGCTTTGGGATTTGAGCTTCTCTGGATGACGCATAGAGAGACTTGAAAATTCAGCCACCTCTGGTTGGCTTTCCCCTTGCTGGGATAGAGTCAAAGTATAGAATGCAAGTGAAAAACAAAGAAACAAGAAACAAACTCCAAACCAACCAAACAAAAAACAACCCCACCCAACAAAAACCCACCCAAACCTCTCACTCACTATTGGTCTCTATTGAGGAGTTAAGTCACTGAGTGATTTCAAAGCCAACACATGCTCATGTCCAGACTTCTTGAAACACCAGGAGAATGAGCTTCCTAAGGGAACACTTTATTTTATTATGGAAAAAAAAAAATTTGGTTCACTCAGTCAAAGCCACATTAGTATGCATGACTTTACCAGGCTGCTGTAAACCCATCTTCACTAGCCAGCTGACAGAGGGCTTGTGTTGAGCAGCTGGAAGAGCCTTATGAAATTGAGCCTTTCATTTTCATGGAGAGCTTCCAGGTTTAAAATGGAGTGAGTGAGATGAGAATTTGCAGCGAAGGAGCATGGCTCCATAAGCCTTCAGCCAACAAGAGATGGAAAATCTCCCTTCCACAGCAGGAGCAGCCAGGTCTAAAAATGTCACTAAAATGGGAATCATCACCATCCTTAAAAAGATGTCCAGGAAAGATGGGATGTGCCCCCTTTGTGGAGTCCCTCCCTCTTTACATTGACTGCAAGAGAAGCACAAGTAATGTTTTTGGCGGTTTGCTCAGTTTTATACCACTAAAATCTGTGTCTGGTTGAACAACTCAAGGAAAATGGCTTATTGCCTCTGAAGATGCCAAGGCCGTGGTGCAGATAAGCAGAGGACTCCACTGTGTTATTGGTCAGGGCTCCTCCACCCAGCGATAATTAGAGTAAAGAAGCCCAACAGCACAAACAGGATTTGTACATGCAGTTATCTTGTTTGCCTGGATTTTTATTAGCAGCAAATTGCTTGACAGGACATTCAGAGGAAGGTGAAAACAAACAGTCCTCCATCTGGAGTTTCTCTGCTGATACTGGGTTTTTAACCTGAGAACTCGGAGTAACCTAAAGTCATATGGAGAAAAGGTCAGACGTGGTTATGGCTTTGAAAGAAATTGGATGCTTGTAAGCTGCTCATCAGCAAGGACTTCTGCTTATCACATGATTTACAAAGGGCAGTTTTGTTCCAGGAGCGTTAGATATAATGCTTAGATAAGAACTACAGTAAAAGGGCTTTCTATTCGAAGTTGTGGCGAACACACTAAGGATACCTCAGGACTTACCCTGGTGTATTCAGGGTAAAAAGGAGAGTAAATGTCAGGACAAAGGAGCATGCCTTGCACATCAACTCAGAACATTTGTATTTTATTTGCTGTTGACCAGTTCCTAACAACACTGTCCTGAAATGATCTAAATGGCAAGGAAACATTCCTGTAAGTAGTTTGCCATGTGTCCTGAGACCCAGGATCCCTTTGGATGCAGTTGGTGTTCAGGAGATTACCTGGCCCTTTCAAAGCTTGCTGTTCACTGGGTCTCATATCCATCTGTAATTGTGAATTAATGTGCTATTAGTCACTGCCACTCTTGCTTAAAAATGTTTTCCTCGAATTCCATACAATGTCTTGCAGCTTCTGAATCTTCAGGTAAGATACAGAAGGGCATTTTAATGGTGTCATTTATGTGCTCTTTGAATGTTACATCAGTCTTTGTCTTCATTTCCCCTGACTTGGCAGCAGGATTGTTTTGCTTTATTCTTGATTTCTCCCAAGCCTTCACCAGGCACTGAGTCTGGGCCATCAAGGAAGGTAGGAGAGGGAGGTCACAGAGAATTGTCATAGTCCTTGGCATACTGCATCTTGGCTCCATCACCACTTCAGAGCAGGAGCAAAAAGGCAGCGCAAGCAGCACACGCACCAGAGGAAGCAGTGAAACGGGGCCCTTTGTCCAGCCAAGCACCACAGCTAAGTTGAGCAACCAGAGCAGTCCTCCCTTTCCTTCACAATCTGATGGCCTGCACAGACATCTTGCAGCTCTTGGTTTTCCAGTTTTTTGTTCCTCCTCATGTTGCTACTTCCTTGCCTTTCACACCTTCCCCCATCCCATCCCATCCCATCCCATCCCATCCCATCCCACCTCATCCTACCAACTGGCCCCAGGCAACTTACACAAGGGGCTTGGGGCAGATAGTCTCTCTCTGTCCAGGTGAGATGTGGCTGCTGTTCCCTCACCTTTCCTAGCCAGCCATCACGCCCCACATCCAGCTGCTGCTAAGCAAAGCAGCACAAAGCCAGCCGATTTGCATACATCTGTGCAAACTTTCTGTGAGGTCTGAGTGGCTGAGTTTCACTTTGGGTTTCAAGCTAATATGGAGCCAGACAGTGGTGGGCATCAGCAAGTGTGTAGAAGGGATATGTCTCGTCACTTCTGCCTGCCAGGTTGGGTATTCCACTGTTGGAAAATTCACTGTCTGCTTGTATTCAAAAGTTCCCTTTAGTGAGACTAAAATTATTGTCAAGACTTTGCTGCTTTTGGCACTGCTACATGTGCGGGAAGTCTCTGGGTTTGTTTAGTCTACAGAAGAAATGACCAAGGTGGTGGTGCGGGTGGTGATGGTGGGGATATAGTACCAATTTTCAAATAGGATAAATATCGCAAGCTAGGAAAAGGGAGAACAAGAGAAAATGGAAGACACTTAAATTATCAGTACAGAAATTTTGCTTGGATACTAGGGAAAGCTTTCTCATGGTAAAGATGACAGTGCAGCCATGGAACAGCTTATCAAGGAAAGTTGTGTAGCCTTCGTCAAGCTGCCAGAGCAGGAGGTGGCAGAAGTCCAGCACAGATTAGATCAGTATCCGACTCTGCTGGAACAGGCAGATGGACCTGGTGACCTCTCAAGGTCTCTTCCAACCCTGTTTTCCCTGACTCATTTTCAATAAGTAGTACCAAGAAACAGCAGTCAGTGCAGTTTTGGAGGCTGTATTAAGACAGGTAAGAGCACCTCTACACTGTGGAACATAGAGAGTCAAGAGAGATGAGACAAAGTCTGCCTGGGGGAAGAGGGAGACAGAGAGAAGGGAGGCAGGTTTCCCAAAGCTGCCTAGTGTCAAGGCAGTGGGGAGGAATCTTGCTTTTGGAGACAACATCCACTGGCTGTCTGACCCAAGACTGGTCAGAAACATTAGGCTTTTGTGTTGCTAATGGGTCTGAAGTCTGGTGAATTTTGTATTGCTTTCAAATACTTTTACTATTTTGCAGTCTGTGTCAGAAGGCTACAAAACTTCCCATTCTGCCTTTCAGAGACCCTGAAATATTTCAATTTCCTTATCAAATTCCTTATCAAACAAGGTTTTGCTCAGATAGTCCCAATGTGAGATTCCCAGGTGATGGTTTTCTGCAGAGGAGGCCAAGAGCTGAGGCAGATATCAATATGATTTGGTGAAACCACAGAATTCTCCTTGCCTTTCTTCCCCTTTGTCCATGGGGGAGCAACTGGCTGCTCATCTGTGAGCCGAAATCCCATACCACTCAAGATATTGTTTCACTGTGAAGAGGCTGCTGAAGAACCAGGCTGCAGCAGCAGCTGCAAAGCAACTGAGGCTGCTCCTTTCAGCTTTACCTGTGGACATGAGAGCATTTATTAAATTAGGCAAAATAATATTTATATTAATCATTTGATCTTGATCTTTTGGTTCCCCCACTAGCTACCTGAGGGACTTCCACAAACCCATCTGGAGCCGTCACATCTGGCACTTCAGCTTGGAGCAAAGAAAGCCAACACATGTGCACAGGCATGTGCTCAGAGGCTAACACACTTGTCCCCGGTCATTCCCTGTCAGTGGCAGCTCCCAGAGTGATGTTATCTCCTGGAGATGGGGAAGATGCAGAAGGGGCTGGTAGGAAGTGTGAGGCAGGGGACCTGCCTTTGTTCTTTTGCTTTCCACATTCACCAGACAAGCAGTGCCCACCCCTGAGCTCACGGGAGGGGAGTTAGAGGTAGGTCACACTTCTGGCCGCGTCGGAGAGCCCCAGCAGCGTGGGCAGTGGCAGGCTGCGGCACAGCCACCCCACTGGCTGCTCTGCTGGGTCAGCAGAGGGGCCTGCTGGCAGGTCTCAAGGCACTGCTGGCACGACACAACGAGCCCCACAGTCCGGCAGGTGGGCAGGCTCTGCCAGGTTGCCTGTGAGCCAGCAAACAAATCAAGCAGAGTCGATGGTGTTTCCAGGCAGCTCAACTACTGCAGGTGTTGTTTTTATTTCCAGCATCAGGGCAGCAATGCTGAGGCTCTGCAGAGAGGCAGGGGAGAGGGCAGCTTGCCTTTGTTCACTCTGATTTCTTGTGGAGACACCAGAAGAGCCTTTTCTAGCACTGGCTTCATTGCCTTCTGCAATGCAAAATCTGCCTAATTAAGGAGTCATTAAAAAATAGATTTTTGCCTTATTTTTCTTTGTAGGAATTAATAATCTGACTCACTGTATTGTCATTCATTCCTTACAGACCATCTTATTTCTGTTTACCCAGTGCAGTGCACAGCCCTGCACTCTCTTCTGTCTGTGGAACCACAGCACCCAACTGGACCTTGGTGACTTCCCGGTATCTCCACCAGCCATCCCACAGCTTCTTCACAGGCTCACTTCTAGGAGCCCACTGTTCTTAGTCCAGCTGCTCTGCATTTATGTGGGGAAGCCCAGGACAGCTGGAATCTGCTCTTTCCAGCAACAACTGACATTTCTGCTTTAGTGGGCAGAGGTGGCATCTCAGGGGAATACCATGGTCTGCAGGAAGGCAGGGTATCCTCCAGTCTACCTGCTGTTTGACATTGGGTATTTATTAGTGGCAATTATTAACAGGGAGAACTAAGTCCATCCTCTGCCCTGGGAGTCACTGGTGCTATTTAGAGTAGCAGAACAACCAAACCAAACTAGGAAAAGACTCGTAGGGATGTCAACTCTCAAACACAACAACACAGCAATACTCAAGCCTTTCAAATAACCTTCAGTTTCATACACCAGCCTGTTTCAATGAAGAGCCACCCTTACAGAAATCCCCAAACACCAAAAATCTCTGCTTACTTCCAGCGGTAAAAGTTCTCTCTACGCTAAGGGGAGCTTGCAGATACAGCATTTTCAGGCTAAAAATTAATCTAGTTGGAAAGCCTTTAACCCACCATGAGGTGGTGGAAAAAATGGCTTCTGAGAAGATGACAACGGGCTGTGTCCTAGAAGCTCCCAAAAGTAGCTTTGTGCAGTTGACTGAAATGAGTCTCCGTAAAAGCCCATGTGATTTGGAAATGAGAGTTGGTATCAGTGTAATAAAACCTACATGGTTTGTGTAAATATACCACCTCTGCTGCTCTCCTAACCAAGGTCTTCACTTGAGTTCATGTCACAAACCCTGCACACAACCCCAGAGACTGTCGGATGTGGGCAGTCATGGCTACAGATAAAGCACTGAGCGCTTTGGTTCCCACCTGAATGCTGAGTGAAATGCGTGCAGCAGCCCGTGGGGTGAAACTGTGCCCCGTGGCAGGTCTCAACAAACAGGATATCAACCTGTAATTGCTTCAGACTGACCTGAACAGTGGCGGGCCTGTGCAGGGCAGCAGGGTCCCTGCAGATAACCAGCGAGGGAGGGATGTTTGTGTACAGCACCATCTGGCATAGCTGGAGCTGGCCCTAGCCATTTTTTACTCTGAAGAAAACCCTAGAAAAATGTGGATCCTTCTGCGTTTCACTGATCTATCAGGAAAGATGAATTGACAAGCTAAGGGCATCTTGGCTAACAATCCAACAAAATAGCCTCTGGGTCAATGGTGGGACTGCTAAGGCCATTATTCTTGGATATAACTTCAGAAAAGTCAGGGTTTTTTAAAAGTGATTGAGGTGGTAGTTTTATTTTTTTATTCTTGTTGCATGAATCTGAGAAATCATCTAAGCTTTAACAGCACCAATTTACAGATCCAGGCATTAATGATAATTATGATACAATGACAGGAAAATTGAAGTTGTTGAGATATGATCCAAATTCAGGCCTCCATGTAAGGCACAATTCACATTATTTGAGTCTAATTAAAGATGTTTACTTGGCTATAGAACAAAAAGAAATGATAAGAGTATAATATTGACACAGATACTTCTAGAAGAAACAGGGGGGTGGTAATAGTTTAAGCTGGCATTCACTGCAGAGAAATACCTGTTCTACCTCAGCCTAAGTATCTGTCAGTGTTGAGCCAGTTACTGCAGTGGCTTTTTGGTCTTCTTGAGGGACGTAAATAGAAGTTATTGAATTATAAAATAAAAAAAAAATTATAAATAACATTTTCATAAAAAGGCACAATGGATGCACATGTGAAAACTTGTTTGAGTGAAAACAAAGAGTAGTTGCAGCTGCTGGCACAGATGAGTAGTTGCTGGAATTTACCTTGAACACAAAAATGTTAATTTGCTTAGTTAAATATTGGCTTCAAGCAAGCACCTGGATTTGATGCGATTAATGGATCTGGTGGGTGCTGTTCCAATCACCCAAACACCCATGAGACAGACCTACAAAGTAAATGAAAATACTTAGTAAAGGGTTTTCTTCCAAGTAAGTCTTATGGATTTACCATCTCATTTTAAGGCTCTGCTGGCTCATTTGGCCATTTATCTAGGTCTTCAATAACCCACTGAAGTTCTGAATTCTTACCTTTTTTGGTAATCAGAATTTGCAATTCTAATTCCATAGTAATAATTTATTTACAGTAATAGGGTTTAAGGAGTGCTTGTTTTCGGGTCTTATGAGGATGGAGAGGGTCAGCAGCCACACCATGCTGTTACTTCTTTGGGAAACACTGGGATTAAAGCAAGGCAGGACAGCTCCATCTTCCACTCAGATGCTGGCAGGAAACCTGACCAGATGTTTATAACAGCTTCTCAGTGTAGGAAGCCAGAATCTGACCTGAGATTGTGCTTCATCCTTGCTCTTCCCAAGCACAGAGATAATCTGAAATAAAAAAAGGTTTCATTTTGGTGATTTAAAGTGATGACTGTTTGTTTAAGAGTCAGCAACAGCCATGGAAGGAAAAATTCCCACCTCCTGGAAATGTGAGGGTCCTGTATGAGTAATACTTGAAGGTGTTGAGAGTAAAACACAGAAAACTCACCTCAGCTGAAATTCTCAAGCCTGTAGAAATCATAGAAGTTGAAGGCAGAGTAAAATTCGAGTCTCCCAAGATTCTGCTGCCTTTTAGTAATGAATCTGGGACTCAAGTGCTACCCAGCCACAGGTAATGTTGGTAAAAAGAAGCTGAATTTTGTCTTCCCAACATGGAGGTGACAGACCTGGAAAACACACATGAGGTTTTCTGTGGGAAGAACCTGGTGCTTCCTGCTACTTCAAGGATCTGGAAGGTGCTAGTTGAAATTAGCTTCCAAAAAGCATATTGTAGCGCTGGATTCCCTTTTGCAGGATATGCAAACCTTACTGCAGGCAGGCCTGTTATCAGATCATGTTCTGTAGCTGCATCTGGATGGAAACATGGCTGGAAAGCTCTTCAGGGTGCTTTTGACCACCAGGCCCATGGCCATGGGTACTGGGGTGAAGTGCTGCAGCTGAGTGTTTGAAAATAAATTGCTACCGCTGCATAATCATTGTCCCTTCATGGTTAAGACAGAGGTTCTCAAGCTCCATTTTGTGTCTGAGGAGAGCAGACTTCAGCACAGAGACAAATACAGCCTGGAAATGTTGTCATATCTATGCAGCTGCCTTGGAGCTCCAGCTTCTGTCCTGAATCTGTATGTAGCTGGAGCTCAGCACTTCACAGGCTCACACAATAACAGAAAAATTCATGCTGGAGACTCAGAGCAGGCCAGGCAGGCACTGTTCCCCAGCTTCACAGCTCTCTGCTGAATGGCATCCAGCACTATCTCCTTGCATTTCTGACAAGAAGTCTCCTGGTAGCAACACCCAGAAGTGTTGGCCGCATCCAAACAAGTATCAACAAGATCTTGGTTTTCTTAGTGTCTGTTTCAAGGCTCGATAACATTTTAACCCTTCAACTCATGTTGAAGTGATGTACATGTACGTGCAAAGGCTTTGTGTGAGGTTTGAAATACCCTGGAGCCTCCGGAGCAGTGATGGAGGACAACAAGAAGGTGAAGGAACTCCCTGGGCCACTGTTCACAGCTGCTCTGTAGTCTCCATATCACATTGTGAACAGTCTACTAGCCCACATTCAATTCACCTGCTGTAATTTTTCATTCATTGTACAATGTAGGTATGCAAAGTAACATGTATAGGCATTGAAAGGCTGGCGAGTGGCAGGGCAGTCTTTAATTTTACATTATAGAAACATCCTGTTAATGCCCGGCTCCTGCCGTGCACAACCTCTGCACTCAGACCTTTTTTACCAGATGCCCCTTAGACATTCTGGCCAAAATCAACATGAGTACTCCTTTTCTCCACTCCTCTTCCCTCAGCACCATCCAAGAGAAGTGTGGTTAACCTCTCACCCTTCTGTTTCTGCCTGTGCCACTGAAGATGTAACACTGCTGTAGCTTCCTTTGCACATCACAGTCCTTGCTGTCTCCAAGTGCAGAGACTTCTCCCTGCACAGCCATAGCGAGGGAGCCATGAAGCATGCTAGCTACACATTTTAAACATGATGACTCAGCACCATGAGTGTGAGGAATAGAAACCAGGCGAGGCTTCCCAGAGAAGTCAGGGAGTTGGCTAGAAGCTACTGTTGCAGTCCGGCACAAAAGCAAAGTTCATCAGCAAGTATTAACTTCTGCAAAGCCAGAGAATTTGGGGCTGTGATGGAGTTCCATCTCTGGGATAAGCATAGCTTTCTGTTTTCTTCATCTCTCTTATGATCCGGTACATCCAAGTCTATTTTCTCCCCTCTTTCTCTCAAAAGAAATAAAGATTTGTTTGCTCTGCTCAATTATCTTCATTGCTCATCATGTTTAATATTCCTATTTTGCCCCAGTCAGGAGACAAACAGTCTGAGAAATTACTCAGAAGCAGCACTGGGCTTTAACAGGTTGTTCTCTGGAGTGTTTACAAAAAGTTTTGAAGGAAAAAAACTACTAGTAGTAGTGGTAGTAGTAGAAAGAGATGAAAAATAGTAATAAGAAAAATCTCAGAGTCATGGAAATGATTTTTAAAATTCTCAAAACAAAGGGGCCTTCTGAGGCACAAGGGAGCCAAGACCTGAAAATGGATTGACATTTCTGTGTTTCTTTTTTGACACTGCTAGGGTTGATTAAGTGATAATTAGGCCAGAAAGTGCACCAAGAGTCACTGCTTTATCCTACTCATTCACCCCCTCAAGACTTGTCACCACTGAATAAAGGGTAGAAATGATATTAGAAGTGCCTGCAGTTTCAGACTGTGTAAATTAAGAGGCTTGTGCTTTTTGATGCTTTATGGCTTGAGGAAAATCATATTTCCAGACTGATTCCCACCCTCACCCCCAAAATTAAAGGGGATTGGGTTACATGCTCTTTACTAGTAGGATCTAGAGTCCACAGAGCTGGTGCATGGACTTTAGTTGTGTTTGCATTTCTGGAGACTTAATATGGGAGGTACACAACGGTTCCCCACACAGAGTGCAAAACAAGGACAAATATCAGTGTATGACACTAGCTTTCCCCAAAGACAGACACTGAATAATACAATAATAACTATCACACAAAGTCTTTTTCATTCTCTCTCCTTCTCCACAGCTGAGACTTCCAGTCCAAGGGGGGATGCGCATTTTACCTTTTTTTTTGCTCTGATTTAGTAAAATAAATCTTTTTTTTGTAAATCTGTCGCAAAAAAACCCCAACCTCAAAACATTAAAGACATACCCCTGATTGGAGAAGTATGTACTACAGGAAAATTTTGAATATGCATTTAAAAATTCCCTAATCAATTGACTGGATTCCTAAGTGAATTTAATTTTGTTACTTAATTTTAGATTATTTCATGTGGATTTTTACATATTCTAATTTTGTGAAGTTTTTTGTGCAAAACTAATTCTTATTTAAAATACAAATTATTCTGTAGTCAAAATATTATAAAATATTTAGAGTGTAAATAAACTGTGACTGAATAAAACCCTTTACATTCTAGAAGCTAGTGCCTCCCGTTGATTTGCAAAGAAATGATTTGTTGCATTGCTCAGGAAAAGATGGGCTCTGAGCACAACACCTACAGGGGTTTTAAGTACTTATTTAATTAGAATATGAGTTAGGTGCATGTATATGAATTATGTGAGTGTATCTCGTAGCAGCCGTTTCCAATTTCCTACCATTCAATTGCTACCATTACCCATACAGCTTAGATAATGTCATAAAATCCTAGACAATTTTTATCCTGGCTTTTTCAGTTAAACTCTATGAAAAAAAATTAAATTAGTTTTCTCCTTTTAGCTTCTGGGAAAGAAGAGCATGGGAATGGCAAACAGAACGGAGTATGAGTGTGGCCTAACTACAGGCCTGATAAAATCTGAGCAAAAGTTAATGGGATTGGCTAATGTACTTACCTGACTCTATCCCCCATCCCTGGAAACATTCAAGATCAGGTCAGATGGAGCTCTGAACAACCTGGCCTAGTGGAATAGTCTCATTGCAGGGGGATTGGACTAGATGACCTTTAAAAGGTCCCTTCCAACCAAAACCCTTTTGTGATTCATTCTATTAAAAAGCATGGTAAATTCACCACTCATTAATCGACTTTTTTCTTTTTTTGTGGTTGATTATCAACCCTGTAGCACCTTGCATTCCAGCACACAAAAGTTAAGCTTGTTTCCTATATCCCTTCTGAAACGACCATAGCCTACTACTGAAGCTTTCCCGTCTGTCCTGGTTTGCGCATGCAGGTCATCCTCAGGAGGAAACAGAGTTAATGCAAACCATATTTAAAGACTTTGTGTCTACAGTGTATCTAACGATACAATACTTTTATGACATCAAGCCAAAAATTATGAAGAGCCTGACTTTATCCCTGGCTTCCCACTAATTTTGAATCATCGGTTTTCAATGGCCAGCTTCAAGCTGAGCTCTGCTTATGTATCACAATGCCCATGAACACCTGGCGTGGGACTTACCTCACCTGATATCTGCTGTCTGGGGCCACCAGTGAGTTTTCTTAGAGTTAATAGAGCAAAACAGGTACATCCGCAGTGCCTTGGCTCATCCTCTCCTGCCTGCATTTACATTCCTATGCTCTTAATATGTTTTGTTACCTGAATAACAAATGTAAAAGGCACAGGAGGGCAGATGCTGCATGTACCTTCCTGCCAATGCAGAGGAGATGAGTTGTATGGCCCCAGATAGAGAGCCTTGGCTGCTGTCTGAAACTGTATTTTTGGAGTCTTCTTGTTTGAAAGGTTGTCTGATTCCATCTCTCATGCATCAGGCAGGACGAGAGCCTGTAAGAGCCCTGAATCCTGTTTGCTGCTGGATGCTGCCCCACCAGGCTAGCAGGGCTTCTCAGAGGCAAGGAGACACATGGCACCTTAGGAACCTGCTAAAATTTTGTGTCTCTAGCTACCAGATGGTATGCATAGCACCTGGTGCCACTGATTTCTTTCCTTAGCCATGGCAAGGACTGGGCTTGTAACTCAACAGACCATCACAAGGCATCTTCATTTAATTCCCCAGCTCTTTTCATTTGTGCATTTCAGTGTTCAGCCCTTACCATCCTAAAATGTGAAAAATTAAAACAAGAGGTACCTTTAGCATGTAGCTGTTGGCTCACTCCTGGGAGAGGCAGGACTGCATAATTTATCTGATGTTTCTTCTGCATAAGAAGAACATATTTTCAAAATCAAAACTCCAGATAGGTTTGTGGTAACAGTGCTGAGATTCCTGAGATAGTTCTGTGCTAGTGCCCTGGCCGTCTCTCTGATAAACCCTGCTGAAGTTGCTCTTGGCACCCTCCGACCGGCTGGCAAGTGGGTATATTCCTCTCAATGGAGCGATTTTCCAGTACCAGAGCTGAACTGGAAAGTGAACCTGGAGGCGCAACTCATGGGCCTAGCACCTGTGGAATGTAAAAGGAATCCAGACACTTAATTCCCTGGTAGCTGTCCGGAAAATCCCTGCCTTGCTGCTCTCAGTAGCTTTAGCATGCAAGCCTGAGCAGCTGGCATTGCCAATGGGCACCGGAACAGCTGGGAGAGGGCACACTCATGGGACATTTCTCTTTGCAAATGCTTTGTCCCACAGCAGAAAGGCTGTTTCAGGGACCGGCTGTTTTCCTGGCAAACCTGGGATTAAGGCCATTGGTCTTAGTAATTACGAAAAAATAATAATAAAAAAGGAGGGATATGGCTGATGAAATCCTCTGTAAAAAAATCCTGGCCATTTTAGCAGCCATGAAATGTAGGCTTGTGATCACTCCTGTTGGTACCCTACAAAGGAGGCAAAAGGCACACACCTCTGTGAGCATTTGTCTCTCTCTCTAACCTTGTCAAGTGAGACCCCTTCTACGGCTCACAGGGATCCCCCAAAGGGCAGTGCACCCCACCTTGCCATAGTCTCTAGGAGTAGCAGAGTGAACCACTCACTACAGGGCCCTGTCTTATGGGGGAATATGGCAGAGCCAACACCTGACTTAAAATGACCACATTTCAGTGAGATGAACCCACCCTCCCTTGTACATAAACATTTAGCTCACATGGCTGCGGCATATGGACTGTTGTGTTTATAAGTTCAATACTCACTATATGCCAAAGAAGGCAAGTCTCGTTAAAATATACAGAGTAAAAATGGGATCTTTTTCCTCATGTCACCACTCCTCTACAGTACCACTGCAAACACCACAAATATCACTGCATACAAGTAGCTCAAGTGGCCCCAAGAAGTCGTGGATTTACTCTCACCTCCAGCTAGAGTATTAAATCAGCAGCTGTGCCTCTGAAGTGAAGGTTAGCCATCAGTCAGAAAGTTCCTGATGGGTTGTCAGTGGCTTCTAAATCAACAGCTTCCCTAAAGAAAAAGAAACTCTTTTAGGAACAAACAACTCCCTTGTCAGCAGATGCTTGGCCAGCACACAGACATATGCTAATGACTTCCAACAGGGAGAAGGGTCAAACTCAAAAATCCCCTAAATTTCCTAACCTAGATGAGACTAGCCTCATTGTAGTTGAGAATTGTATCACCATTAAGACCCCAAAATAGTGATTATTGTCATGTTTAGCTCTGGAAATGAGACATACCTGTTAAATCTGTTTGTATTTCTTTGTATGGAGCATTCTTGTCGGTGTGTGTGTTGAAGGAAATTACTTACTCACTGAGCAAATTGCAGTATGAGGTTGGAGTATGACTTTCCCAGGTAGGAAAGCATTTTACCCTAACAAAGGTTAATGATTTGCTGGCAGTTCAGCCAGGTCATTATCAGCAATATCTGTTTGCTACCAGGCTGTGAAAGGACAGCCCCTGCCCACCAAAAAAGCCATCAGCATCCTCAGACAGCTGAAGGCAGACACTAGCCTTGGGGCAGTAGTATGGAAAATGTTTCCCGAATAAATTTATACCAATAATCCCAGCAGTGAGAAGTAACTTAAAGAGAAGCCCGGGGTCCCCAAGGAATGAGAAGTAAGTGAACTGAGGTTTTCTGTCAGGAAAGAGTATTAAAGACATGAAAAGGGGGTCCTTAGACACGGCTCATTAGGTGAGAGTGAAAGAAGTTCTTGGAGCTGATCTACTGATAAGCAAATAAGTGCTAGTGCTTTTGTCTTCTTCCCCTGTCTCTAGGTCTTTTCAGAGTGCTGTTTGCATTTAGGCTCTGTAAATAGGCACAAGTGTCTGCTATGTGTTAGACTGGTGTTAAGGATGAGGAGAATGTGTCCGAGGCACCTGGCAAACAGCAAAGCTATTCCCTGTTGCATGGCTGTTGCAATCCTTAACTTTAAACACTCAGTGCCCCAGTTGTGTGCTGAATTCATTTCTGTGGGCATTTAGATGGAAAAAGAAGGGTTCTCCACACAAGTGCGGGGTCTGTATATTTAGGAACAAGAGGGAGGAGGATCTGTCTGGACCTTTCCAGCAACCTGTGTTAGCTGGGAAAGGACATAACTCTCCAGCAAAACAGTAGGAGAGTGTTCACACCCGCAGGGTTTTAGTAACAGGCACATGTTAGCAAATAATATTGCATTTCAAGTAACAAGACTCCAATGAAATGAATAATCATGCAGAAGTTTAGGATTGGATGATTTTCTTTGCCTATAGGAATTTTACATACAAGAATCCTGCATGTTGCCATGGTTTAGCTCATCACGTGTATGACAACATCTTTAAGGTGGGCATGACTTCCTAAGTCTGTAAGAATGTCTTTAAATAAAAGAGGTCTCATTTGCAGACATAATGAGTACATACAGCTCTCAGGGAAATGCCTCTGAAGAAATACAGTTGTTCATACCTGTACTGTGAGTTTGTCCATGCACACGGGATGGTATCACAGTGATCCCAGCCAGCCGGAACTTCGAGCTAATCCTAGTTCTTTTCCTCCTCTTTTGTCAGGGACACATCAGCACATATTAGATGAAGGTCTGACCTTCATCATGATGTGACCACTGACAGCCAGGTAGTGGCTTTGGCTGGGACAGGGTTAACATTGCCCCTGGAAGTGCTGTGCTTTGCACTTGTATCTAGGAGGGTGTTGGTAACACACCACGTGTTGGCTGCTGCTGAGCAGCACCCACACAGCACCAAAGCTGTCTTTCCAACACCCCCAAGGGCCGGTAGGAATTCCATAGGAATATTCCATAGGAATATTCCATACCATATGACATTGGTAAGCAATAAAAGGTAATAGAAAATGGGTTGGGTGGATGATTCATTACCGAGGCGTTTGTCTTCTGAAGCAGCCACTTTGCATACTGGAGCCCTACTTCCCAGGAAAAGTCTGGACATTGCCTGCTGATTGGAAGCAGAGCCTGTGTCTCCTTTGCTTTTGCTTTGCTTCTGAACATAATCTTGGCTTGCTTTTTTTTTTTTTTTTCATCTGACTGCCTTTATCTTGACCCATGGGTTTTTTCATCTTCTTTTCTCCCAGTGTCCCGCTGAGGAGGGGGAGTGAGAGAGCAGCTGGGTGTGCCTTTGGCATCCAGGCAAGGTCAGCCCACCACACCAGCTATGGTACATTTGGTCCTAGATGACTGAGTGTGCTTTTTGTCATATTCCCAGATAAGTGACTGGGAAAGGTCTGTGTTCAGAAAGACAACTTACAGTCCTTTAAATATTAAAACAAATGTCAGAGAGAGAGAGTACTTCCATCCTGTGTTCAGTGGAGCAAGACTGTCTACACAGGATTGTATTACCCACTGACTTCTTCTCCTCATGACAACAGGATGAGTAGCCACCTGTGCTAAGAAGGCTGCCAGAGGAATGATGTGAGTGGGAGCAATCCCCTCCTGCAGACCTGTTCTTGTGACCCCGTGGGAATTCTTGAGCACCCACCTATGCCCATGTGTATTTGCCCTGACCAAAAATATGAAGAACATAATGGGATTCATGTTCAGTTCAGTTAAACTGAAGCAACGTAAATCTAATACTGTCAGTGGCAGTATTTAGTACAGTGACCTGAAAACCTAATCCAAATTCATCATTTTTTTAGAGGTTGCTTTGGATTTTTTCTTTTTCTTAA
Source organism: Callaeas wilsoni (assembly GCA_013398955.1). Classification (NCBI taxonomy): domain Eukaryota; kingdom Metazoa; phylum Chordata; class Aves; order Passeriformes; family Callaeidae; genus Callaeas; species Callaeas wilsoni. Next base: position 159,733 of record VWPU01018463.1, on the reverse strand, counting down.
TCAGCTTCTTCAACCCAGATGAATTGTTATGTGATTAAGGGACCTGCTCAGAGATAAGAGATGATTTGCCAACCCCATAGATTGATGTGCAATTAACCGAGTAATTTTAGCATCTTAGTGCCGCAGGTCTTTTATTTATAAAGAGATGGTATTTTCCCCTTCCTTCCATGGAGGGAGTTGCATAGAATGCAGCAAACACCTGTAATGACCTTCGATGATTTCAGCTGCTGTAAAACTCACAGTATTAATGGAGCCTCAAAATTTTGTCCCAATGGAAGGAAGGACTTATTAAAAAATAACATTAAGGAGAGTATGTCCCAGGCTCTAAGATGTATTTAGGGCCTATATTAAAGACTCCATTAAAATCCTATTGGTCTTTTTGGTGATTTTCCTTTTCACTCAGTGAGATTGACTCCTCCATATGCCTCATACTCTTTATTATCCCAGACTGGAGGAGTTGCTGCTCTTTCCTCTTTGCCATAAATATGTAGCTGGAGCTTACTTGTGAGGTGCTCGGCTGCCTGGCAGGCCTTAAAAAAAACGCAGGCAAACTGGAGGAGTGTAGTTTCTTCCTCGCTCTTCTTATGTAGCCTTTCCTGCTTGGATTCCCATGGCAGAGCCACTGGTGGTTACTGAGTTTTTCTCTAATACAGCAGTCCTAACAAACACTGAAAGCTACCAGCTGCCTCTACCTGTGCATCTGCAGTGATGAAACTCACCCCAGACTTTCCACTCCCTAGAGCTTTAGTGATTCATGGCTGTTCATAGAGAGGAGAACACTAAACATAACAGCGCTTTGGAGATATGGTTTAAAACTCATGTCTCTAAAAAGTGACTGGCAGCAGAAACATTAAGGAAGTTCAGCTCTGAACTCATTCCTCAGGTCTCTGCCTTGCTGTGGTGCAATAGTCATTTTGACATGTACAGCCTTGGAGTAACTAAGTGAGTATTGAGAGTGTCTGTGGCTCCTGGGCACCTGTTGGTTTCACTGTCAGAACCAAAAAAGGCTTATTAAAAGACATGATGTAGTCCATTTATTTTAGTCAAGAGTTTTCAGCCGTGCAATTTGATTTGCCTGCGGGTGACAGGTTATACTGGACAGTTCCTTATTCAGCCTCAGTTTTCTAATGTTGTAGATTACAACCTTATCTTGCTTGTTCCAGAACCCTCCTCCCAGTTCACCCTCCCACACCAGCATACAGTTGCTTTATTTTTAGATAATTAACCTTTTCTTTTGCCAGCAGTAGATAAAGTGCAGGGCTTCATAATTGATGTGCTGTTGTCTCTGACTTCTCCACACCCTCATGGGAGCTTTCAATCATTGTTAGAGCTGGAGTCTTGGTTTGAATCCACGACACAGTGCTGTCTTATTACTTACCCTGAGTAGAAATGCAGCAGAGATCGATGAAATGAATGATTATTATTACCCAGAACTGACTGGAATTGAGACGCTGAATGATGTGCCCAAATGAATTTTTAAAAAGGCAGAGGTGCGCTGCAGCTGTGTAACACCAAGTATCACTCAAAAACACAGCTCTTGTTAAGCAGTGAACATCTGACTGTAACTGGATTTTCAGTGCCTAGTTAGCAGAAAAATATGAGAGATTTTATTGACTAAAAAATTTCTCAGCAGGCATATTTATAAAAGCAGCACCTAAATATTGAAATAAAAGGCAGTGCCCAGGTCTTCAAGTAGAGCCAAGAAAATAAGCGATGTCATAGGCAAGTCCTGTCCCACAAGCCTAATTCCAGCAAGCAGGCCTTGGAAATCAGTTTATTGGATATTGGTTGAATAGAACTTCTTATCCTGGGGTGCAGGGTCTTTTAATCATCAGATCATTGAGGGGTTTGGCTTTTATAAGAGCTGTAAATAGAAAGTGATTCAGAACTGCACATCATCATTTCTTTGTACTTGTGAACACTTGGAAAGTCAGCGTGACCTGGGATTGCATCTGATTTTTCTAGGAAACAGGATTCTGTTCTGTATCAGAGTCTGACATTGCAGGTGCAATGTAGTATACTGTGCAGATATCCTAAAATCTTCTGCTTACTGTGCTCCCTTAATTTGAGTTAATCTGCACTTTGATTAGAAGTAAACATTATGTGTGGAAGAGGGAAAAGGAAATCCTTTACGTTCTTCAGCCACAGATAGGGAAATTCACAGGTTGTCTTCAGATTCCTTTCCAAACCCATCATCATTCTCACTACGCTGGACAAATATGTGACTTGATTGCAGAGGTCAGTACCTGTTTAGACTCACAAGCTCAGTTTACTGGAAAATGAAGGTGAGATTGTCAGAGCAATTTCTTGATGCCCAAGAGACTTAAGTGCAGTCTTTGTTTCTGCTGTGAATGGTCATTCACTAATATAGGGAAGAGAGAGAACACTCTGTTCATTGGGCTGACCCAATAATGCAGCTGAGCCCTCACACCTCACCCCTACAACTCGAACGCTCTTTACTCTTTGCCATGCCTCTGCAGAGCACGAGTTTGCGAGCAGCAGCTGTGACCTGGTGAAGGTGTCAGGTGGGAAAGCAAGGAACTGCATGATCTGTTCTCCATCGCCTCCAGGTCTCTCCATCTTCTTACCCCTGCCTGCACCAGCCTCGTATCAGTAACAACACACAAGGACAGGGAGCAACCATGCAAATGGGAAGGGAGACAGAGGACTTTGCCCCAGCCTTGGTGTGCACAGCCTGTCTGGACTTTTATTGAGCCATCCAGAGGCCTGTCTGCCCACACTGAATAATTGCATTTTGTTGTGGCTGTTATAAAATACATTGGAAACATATGTGTCTAGAAGGGCACATTAAACTCCTGCATCTCAGTTAGTGTGCATTTTTTCTGCTCTGTTTTATTTAGATTTAACAGGACAAAGGAGACATTTCAATGAGGAGCTCTGGCTCTCCTGTGTTTCTCTATTTTCTTCAATGAGCTTCAGGAATGTGTATCAGTGTCAGAGCAAACACAGGGATTACAGGTTCAAAGGGAGTATTTTGTTCTGGCTAAATCACCCTAAATGGCAACCCAGGGTAGCATCCCCTCCCTTTAGGACATTTCCAAGTGACTTGTGAAAAGGGGGTTCATCTCTAGGGGAGCATTTGATGTCAGGGCAATACCTGATGAGGAATGTCTGTCTGTCTCAGCAGTGCTTTGTGGATATTCTATCTGTCAGAGTCATATTCCCATATCTACTCATGGGACAAGTTTTCTGCATTGCCCAGGGCTCCTGGCTACCTAGCTGAATGAGTTATCTCTTTGTTATTTTCGGTGGTACATAGGACCTGATTCTATATAAAGCACCTAGGAGCTACCTGAGGTTTTGCAGGATCAGTCCCTGGGTTTATGGACAGGTCCCATTTTGCCTTTGTTTGGTTCCTCTTTGTGTAGCCTTGAAATCAGGAGCTGATCAAGGAAAGAAGCCAGATATGTCAGGTTTCATTATATCCTCAGTCCCTGATAAAAGATGAGGATTGAGCAGCCCAGTTCTCACAGTTTCCAGCTTTAATCGGCCGTTGTGCACAAAGCAGTGTTTAAAATGTTGCTTACATTTTCCCCTGCAAATAAAAGAAGTCTGTGCCTCCGACCGAAGGTATAAAGTATTATGTTTATTCAGTGAAAGATAGCAATCATGAACGTTAGGCTGGGTTTAAAAGCTTTGGACTTTAAAAGGGAAATTGACTTCAGTTTAATAGGAAAGAAGGGGAGAGGTGGAGGAGGTGAGAGGAACGAGAAGGAAATTTCAAACAAAACTGTTCCAAAACCCCATGAATAAGAGTTTAACTTTTGCCTGTTAAGCCTAAACAACTTTCCATTAACATTCCTTATTGAATACTGTAAATGTAAAAAGCAAATAAACATTAGTCCGTGGCCTGATGTGTTGTCAGTGATGCTGTTCATGATTTTTTTCCTCTGTCAATGAAAGGGAAGGTGCCAGAACACCATTGCTTGCTAGCCTGGTCTGACTTTGGGCTGCATCGCTGTGCAAAGCAGGCAAGACAAAAAGCCTTGTTTCACCTCCATGCTGCCTAGAGTGGGGACTGATGTGGGGGCTTATAAAATGCACCCTAATGGTTGCCAAAGGAAAGCCTTCTGCCATCACATCCTACATGACTTTCCCTGAGTTGGTCATGTTCTATTTTGCAAAGTCAGTAGGGTTTTCTGAAACCCACCATTTTCAACTTCACAGCTGTAATAAGCAAGGACATCTCTTTAATTTCCAGTCTGCATTTAATTGACTTACTTATTATGCCAGGATTCACTGTAGCAGTTCCATTCTCTCTCTCTCTCTCTTTTGTGTTTGGCCCCTCCTTTTCCTCCTCACTGGTTTAAAGTACATGAACATCATTTATATCCCCTTTCAAGACTTCACACTGACCTAGGTAAAATCTTCTAGATCCTTCTTACAGAAAATGTCTCATCGTTGCACTCAGGTCTGTAGCATGACTCAGCAGACTCATATCTCTAAGTACTTTACCCAGTTTCTCATAAATACTTGTACTTTTCATCTCATCTCGGAATTTGTCCTACCACTGACCTTGCCTTCTCTATTGCTGCATCTTTCTTTGCCTTGCTTTCCTTTCCATTGCTGTATCTTCCTTTGCTTTGCTTTCCTCTTGCAGTCTGCACAAAGTGATGTGTAGGAGAGACACTTTCAGTCTTGCCCTTTCTCCTCTTAGTTTAAATTTCTTCTCATCAAGAGCAATATTTGAAGGTGAGCAAAAGAAACTTTCTTATGCAGAAAACACTTTTAGGAACTTCCTAAACCTGTTTCAGTCTTCTCCAGACTCCCAAAGTAAAATGTAGGCATATGAATATAGGTGTCTTCATGAGCAAAATGTGACAAAGGTCCCTATATATTTGTTGGAGAGCTAGAGCTTGATTCAGCTGCTTAAGTGTAGCTGTCTGATATTATTTGTGACACCAGAGGCCATCTAAGGCATCTTCACTAAGCTTGTAGATATGGCACAAGAGCACCACACCTTTCTGGAAAAGCATCTCGAACATAGGTGAGGTCCTCAGGGGCGTCTGGATGCCTACGCTTCGTTAGCAGAGTCAGAGCAAAGAGCACAGAGCTATTCAAGCCACTTACATCTGTCTTCCAAACAACTCTGCAGGCTCTGCTGACAGTGGAGCCCAGTGTTAATGAGCAACAGGAGCTGTTGGCAGTGGCAGGAGCTCTGACACACAGTTCCCACATACACATCCAAATACCTTGTCCCTTGGCTGAGTGTCAGTGTATGTGCTTAGCTTAGGTTGCAGGGCTCTGAGGGGGCAGTTCAGAGCATCCATTAACTGGGTAAGGAGTTTCTTCTCTTGGAATCAGATGCTTCCAGTGAGATAATATTTCTGTGGAGGAGTGAATGAGAAGAGGAAAAAGACACTGAAAAAAACAGGAATGGAGGTGTTGCATGGGATCTTGGGTTATAAAACAGGTGCCCATGGCAAATATTTGTGGTGGGGTGGATTATGAGTCAGTTACCTTTCAGTTAAAAGGCAGCATAAGCAAAGAAAAGCTGCTAAGTAAGATTTTTTTACGATTTATTTAAAAGGAAGAAGCCTTGACTGACCGAAGGAGCTAATTATTAAAGAAAGCTAATCTCACAATTTGAATGTATATGTGTGAGTTTCAATCAACTGTAGAAAATACTTTAAACTTCTATTCCAAGAAAGAAGAGAGAAAAACTAGCAGAGAAGGACTGCTATCTTAACTGGATGCATAATCCAAGGTGAAGAATCCTAGAAACAAACAGGAAACAGAGAGAGAAAAATAGGAAAATGAAAGCAAGGAAATTCTCTTAAAAGTTATAGAGGTAAAAGCAAGATTTTGCAAACCCTGAGTGAACTTTAGACTTCAAAGGTTGTGAGAAAAGGATGACACCTTCACTGGTTATACAAAAAAAATGAAGAAGTAAGAAAGTTGAGCATTATGGGGTGAACATTAAAGATATTGTAACTTTGCTTCCAAAAGCTAAGTAAATGGGTTGCCTCTGTTTTCAAGAACCTGGGAAGAAAGGCAGCGGTTAATGAAAACGAGGTCAACCAAATGGAACTCAGGTGTTTATGAATTCATGAATGGATAACCTCCCTCACTGGACTTTGAAAGAACCACCAAGTAACACCAGGTTTGGTAGTAAAGTTTTAAAATAAAATTCACAGTTTAGGGGTGATATTACATAAATAGAGAACAGCAAAGGTATTATCTATGTTTCAGAAATGTGAAAAATGTGACATGGGAAAACACAGGCTTGTTAATCTGATCTCAACTACAGGTCCTTAGAATGACATAAAAGAATGTGAATAACAGGTAAATGAAGAAATGCAGCACAGTAGACTTAAGTGACCTTTCCTTGATAGGATAATTAATTTTCTGAGACAAAGAAAATTAAGTGAATCATGCCTGTCTATACTTAAGTGAAGCATTTGAAAGGGGGCTACAAAAGAAATTGTGAGGTGACTTGAAGAAGGGAGTTAACAGAAGAAATGTTAGAGACAACCAGCTAAACTTGGGTCATAAATGAGGTCAGCATTGAAAGTCAAGGCCTTATAAGGGAGGCACTTCCTCTGATGTGGCTGGTGATTTAAGAATTTCTTGCCAATGAAGACAGAAATCAGAGCATCTGAATAAAATAGGATGTGATTCAAGTTCAATTAACAAAAGATTTTGCTGTAAGCAGAGAGCTTTTCTGAAGTAAATGACTGAAAGGCCAGCTGACTTGAAGGCAACTGCAGTGAACAAGCCATGAGAAAGATAAATATATTCTTAAACACATCAGTATATCCAACGAAACTAGGAAAGCAAGTATGCCATTTTAGAAGATATTGATGAAATTTTAGGTGCAATATCTCAGCTAGGTACAGCTAGGGGTTTTTTGTTGTTGGTTTTGGTTTTTGAGTTTTGGGTTTGTTTTGTTTGTCTTAGCTTAGTTAGAGCACACGACTGGGATGCTTTACAGCATGTTAGATTTATTTATTCAGCCAACGGTGGTTTCTCTCACTCCAGTTTTCTTCATGTGACTCAGAGTGTCTCCTTCACACACATATCCCAGTAAGTCCTGCCAGCACGGTCTGGCAAAAGCCTGCCAAAAGCCTGCCACCTTTGTCCCACCTCTGCTTTCTACATGGTTTTATGTCCCAGGTACCAACCATGACTGGTCTGGGAAATGGTAAATCATAACTCTGAGCTGACACATTGTATCTGTAACTGCAATTAAAGTTATTTTAAAGGCATCCCTGCATCTCCTACGCACCGCATTTGGGGGGAGTGCAGATTACTGTGCATCTGAGGCACAATAATGGCAGTGGGCTGGGCTGGTTCCCACTCAGGCTTTTGCCCTTCTCCTGTTGTCTTGCTCACCCACCATATCCTGATACAGCACAGCAGGAAAAAACATCTGCTTTGGCTGGCTTTGCAGACTGTTTGACTTGATGATACGTGGTCATAAAACCATCTTAAAACCTTTGCTACTCAAGGTTAGTGTGTGAATTTGAGTAACTTCTCAGAAGAGAGAAACAAAAGATGTTTTCAGATTTTAAACCTTAAATTGAGACTCTTGAGATCAGACCAGAAATAGCTATGAAATCACTACAGATAAAATTTAATGGCTGGCACAAGTTTTGGTGCAAATGTAAATCTCAGAAGATTTATCTGCAGGCTGTTCTGGTACACTAGGCTTCTTAAAACAAAAAGCATTAGAGTAGAAGTCAAGAGCAAAACTCAGCAAAATTTAGCCACAAGAAGCACAGGCCCTTCCTGAGAAACAGAGGACAGCCTTCTGGAAGCAGTGATGTGCTCTCACGGCAGGTGCGTGGTAAGGAGAGCTAAAAAAGTAATTCTTGCTTGTATAAACAGGCAGATGATGAGTAAGGAACATGGTTCACCTCTGTGAAAGCATATCTGGTGCTGGTAGTCACAACTTCAACATTGATTTCATAAGGCAGGAGACAATAAAGAAAAGCAATAAAAAATTACTCATGGGCTGGGAAAAATGCCTGCAAAGGTGAGATTGAAATTTTATCAAAGAAAGGGCTGGGAAGTGACTGTACTAGAGTATGCAATTATGTAGAACCAGTAAAAGATGCTTCTGTCTAGTTGCAACATTAGATGGGAAGAGATACTTGAGAGAAGTGCGGGTTCCTGACCCCATTGCCAGCATATATGGGTGAACTGGTGCATATGGTGCACAGGTAGCTCAGCTACATAATCTAATGGTTCTTCTTAATCCTAAATTCTGTAAATCTTTGAATCATAAAGCAAAGACCTTTCTCCATTCAGGATTCCCATCCCTCACCAGAGGACAGAGCAAAAGTCCTCCAGAAGTCTTTCCACTGGCTTCAGGGACTGAGGGCCAAGGCCACAACATAGCAGTGACATGCTTCTCTTTAGAGAAATATCAAATAACAGTAGTGGCCTAAGAAATACCTGTGCTTCCAGGGAAGTGAAATTAAGATATTGAAAGACAGATCAGTGCTGTCTTTTCTACCCACAACGACTCAGAAAACCTGATGCAAACAACCCTTACAGATACTGGGTGGCATGCTGGGGCGCTGCTGACAAGACTCTGAGCATCTCTAAGGGAATTAGCTCTTCACATTAATTTTCTGGCAGGCAGCTTAGGACCAATCTCTTCTATATATTACCTTTGATCTGCTTCTTTTTTTTTTTTTTTTGCCAGGGCTTAGCTCACTGCACTGCCATATCCTCAGGTAAAACCATGTGAGCTCCGTTGCGCTTCACAGCTGGAGAGATGTGCTTCTCCTCTCGACCTCTGCACAAAGCTCGAAGGTTAAAGCAGTTATGAGCTCCTCATTGGGACTGACTAGCTAATTATCAACTTCAATTTCATGCACTGTTTTTATCCATTTAGCTCCTAATGAAAGGCTTTGATGCTGCATTTAACAGAAAATTCCAGTTCGTGCTCACCAGCTTTTCAAATCTCCTTTGCCACAAGAGAAGAGATGTACTTTTTTCAGGAGGCTGAGACCTCTCTTCTGAGCTGTTAACTTCAGTGTTAGGTGCTATAGCGGCAAGAGTACATTGCATTTTTTGCCCTAAGGGCTTTAAACCAGCCAGGTTCTACTTACATATGTGCCACAGAAAAAGATGAGGATGAGGAAAGACCCAGGTGCAGATTTCTCTGTCCAAGCCCTGTTCTGCAGTGGCACATGAGAGGTGGGCAAAGGAGCACAGTCTCTGCTGTGGTAAATGGTGGGAGATCTCAGTGGAGGTTGGTCTTCTGGAGGTCTCTCACTCTCCACAACCACTGTGGTTTTAAATGACATGCCAAATTTAGGCCATTGGACTAGGTGATAAAATTGGTAAACCATGCAAGGACAAGAACAGCAGTTAGAGTCTGGTGCATTCCAACTCCATAAATCACACCAGAATTTCCTCAGACTTGCTTCTTTGAAGAATATCTTCTTAGGACCGTGTGTAGCACAGCATAGGATTAAACACATGTTTAATCCTAAATGCTTAGTTTCCTGGGTCCATCAAGGGGAGGAGACCAATTTCCTGCAGCACTCCGGTGGATGTGGCCAAGAAAGATTATGTGTAACCTCTGTCTGGCAGTGATCACCATCCAGGCTTGTGACCCTGATTTTCCTCAGTTATGTCATCAGGATAATTATTTTTCCCCCATTCTGCCTGAAGACACATTTCAGTTCCAATCTGTCCCAGCTGAAACAGCTCAGTTTGGTCTGGCAAAGAGCAGCCTGAAGATTTCAGTACTCTGGATGTCTAACTCTGATATTGAGTATCTGAATGAATGCTTTCTTTCTTTTTATGTCTTCAAACATAACGCAACCTCCTAAATACCATCTTCCTCTACCTCCACAGCACTGTAAAAAGAGCTCTTGCCAACAACATCATCAGCTGATAGTGGGGAAAATGTCCATGTGATTTCATAAAAGCAGTCTGAAGAGCCAGAGAGTCTCCTGCTGTTCCCAGAAGATCCCTGGGTGCATCTGGAGACTGATGTGTCCAAGTGGTAGAGTGGGATGGAGTTAGGCTTGGAGGGGCTTGGACCTAGGTTGTGTCTGCACATATGGCACAATGATCTCTCCTCTCTGCTGGCTGCTTCTTTACTGGGGGTTCCTCCCAAGGAAACTTCAAATAGAAAGCATCAAGAGTTTGGGCCTATTTTGTCCCTTGCTGCAGGAAAGAAAACAGCCAAGCAGCATAGATAGCTCAGTATCAAGGCCTCTGGGCTTTCTTATTTTTTAAACTAAACCACCAGACTTCAGTAAATCCTCCTATTTCAGCATTATTTCAAAGCAAGAGTAAGAATCCTAGGACTTACCTATGACCTAACTGCTCAGAGTATAATTTTGTTTCCCTTAAAATTCAGGCTAAACAGTTTCAAGCCTCCAGAGAATTCACTTAAGCCTTGTCAGGTTCTGAAATCACTTTTAAAAAGGTAAATGATCTCTACTAAAATGACTACCCATCCTGGAGAGGTGTTTACTAGTGCCAACTAAAAGCAGAGCCATAATTGCCTTGGGGTAGTACTCCCTCGACACCCCACTGAGCCCCATTCCACTCTCAACTGACTAACACTGTTTGAAAGTCTACTGCATCCTCATTTTCTGTGTATGCTACTGGGGAATAAAGGACAAAGGAGAGGCAAAGTGTGCAATGAACTGTGCTTGAAGATGGCTGGAAAACTGCAGTCAATCTGTTGCAGCCCGCCTCCCATGCAGACCCGCAGCAAGGGTTAACAAAATCAGAGTAAATCATAACACTCTTCTAGAGTGCCTGTGTTCTGCCATGCAGCAGCTGTGCCTCGTGAAGGGAAGGTTCGAAGCTTTAACTGCAACAAGAAAACCTTCCCTACAAAGAAAACACACAAGCAAAAAGGTGAGAGCTTAAACTCTGACACCAGTGACTTTCAGCCATGTCTCAATAAGGCAGGCAGATTGTCAGGCCAGCATACTATTCAGAGGTGATATCAAGTATTGATTTATTTCCAAGAAACCTTAATTACATTGTTCAAAGTCTTGAAAAAGAAAGAAGGTCTTGGAGTTATCAGCAATTCAACACCAGGCAACTGATAACAAAACCCATCAGTGATTTTGAACTGTTTTAATACACTTCTTCATATGTTTCTTAGGAAAAAAAAAAAACAAAAAAACAAAAAAATCCAGAAAAAAACCAAAAACCAAAAAAAAAAGAAAAAAAAACAAAACAGAAGACAATCATCAATAGATATGCTCTTTTAATCTAACTAATCAGTGCAGCATGCTGGCAACTTGTTCCATTATCTCCTCACGTTGTCGAGGCTTTATGCTTCACTTATCTGAACAGATGAGCAGACAACCTCTATTTCCAGAGCATCCTTTGGATTTTTTTGGTATTTTGAATTAGTGATGCAAATCTAATTTTGCCGAAACAGGCCTAGACTTCATTACTGAAGGAGCACTTTCTATGTGGATTAACAAGGCTGCTTTGTGTCACTGCCTGATGTAAGGTGCAGAAATGCCCGATTTATCAGAATATTAAGTGCAAGAGCCTGTCGTGGTTTCTCTCTAGCCTACAGAGTGTACGTTTGCAGTTCTGCAGCTGAATTCCCTTCATCAAACACCTCATTACCTTGGCAAAGTGAAGGGAAATAGCAACTTAAATACTTCAGGAATATGCTGCTTATACATTAACCCATGAGCTGTAGCCGTAGGAATCAGACAAGCACCCCAGCATATCTTTTGTTTAATAGAAAATCAAACCAGAAAAAAGTATATTCCTGTTGAGTCTGGGATGTCACTCCTGACCAAAATGAGTGTGAGGGAGGAGGAATGATGTTGGTAAGGAATTCAGGCTATTTCTGTACTGGAGTGCCCAAGAGCACTCCGTGCTGAAATGAAACACGGGTATGTGCCACCCACCCCCTCCAGGCTCTGGTGTCCCCAGTGGGTGTGCGGGCTGGACAAAAGCTCTGACAGTCTGAAAAGTCTCTCATCTGCACTTCCAAGGGAATACGATCCCACAGTATCCCTCATGCTATTCCACTGGCCAATTTAAACAAAGACCGGGTTTTCTTTTTGACTGAGTAAAATCTGAGTGACTTTGTAGAATCGCTTGTTCCTTCGTGGATGGTCTGTCTTACGTAAATCAGTGTGGGTAATTTTTATCTATTTAGCAAACATATTTGGAGTGGAACAAACATTGGAAATTACAGATGGATACTCCAATAGAAGGAAGCACTTAGGAACACAGGAGCAATCCTCGGGGTGTTGTAAGCCAACATGCCATCCCTTGTGAGACTGTTCATTTGCAGTGAAATTGCCAAAGAAGAGAAAACTAAATTGCAAAATATCTCTCTGCAGTGGGGATAATGCATAATCCCTTTAGCACAGGGTAACTAGGAACAGGATATAGGTCTATTGAGGCTTCAGAAGTGATATTTTCTCTCCAAAAGCCTCTGCCTCAGAGAAATCATTGCACAGAAATTCTGCACCTCTCAAAACAGAAAACGCTCCCAAATTCATCTGGAAAGCCTTTGTCATTGTTAGTATTTTAGCTGTGACAAACAGGGAACGGTTGCCAGCAATCAGCTGAGCAGCTGCCCCACTGGAAGAAGCTGGGTAGGACAGCGAACTCTGATTTTGTGGCTCATGTGCTGTAAAGCTCTGCTGTGCTCAGGACTGATATACCTGCCACAGCACATAGGAAATAACACTGCAATGGGCTGCTGTGTGCAAACCCAGAGCTGTTATGCAAGACTTATTTTTCCGGAGAACTGTAAACTCCAGTGAACTGTATCTTCTCTGTCTGTTGTTGTTTATGTGCCTATTGATTTATCTGTCCATCCATCCATCCATCCATCCATCCACCCACCCAAACGTAAGTCACAGCTAGAGACTTCTCAAATGTGGTATGAATGTTTCCATGTTCCTACTTCTATTCTCCCAGGAGTTATTTTTCTGGCAGCTCACAAAACTCTTTGTCAGTATCCATAAAGTAAAAAAACTTAATTGTGCAGAATGGATAGTTATGTGCTGATGGAATTCTGTCTACTGGTTACAAAGATGGCCAAAAGTCACCAGCAACTTACTTTTTGGATAAAAATTGTAACAGAAACTGTAGATTTTTATTACACTGGAACAAAAGTCACTGCATTTTCAAAATATACCTTCATTTGTATGTACTGCTAATCACCCATTTAACCAAAGGGGAGAGCTACTGCCACAAACCATATGGGGGTTTTAACAACTAGAAGAAAAGCGTCTTCTTATTACAGAAGTGATGGGAGTAGGTATAGTCCAAGTTCTTTGTTCGTTCTAGTCTGCCCTACAGCAGATTCTATAGGAATGCAAGAAACAGAGAGGATCCTCAAAGATACCCGAATCTCATTTTAAATCCCCTTGAAGTTCCTTCCCAGTGCAGAAACATTTGAGCATCCCAGCAAGTCCTGTCTGTGCCAGTGAGCTTTGAAGACCTGACCTTGAGGGTCCTTGGCCCAGATTGGTAGACACATATAACTCTCACTGAAATGGGACTACACAGGGGTTAGTGAGGTGATGAAGAGTCAGTTCCTCATTTTCACTGTCTAACTCAAAAAGGGATGGGGACATAAAACTGGGGCACTATCAATTGCAAATCGTTATGTGAGATCGGCATTGAAGGCCAAACCTAAGGCAGGCAGATCTAATGATGCATCACTCAAAGGGAGCAGACAATAAAATGTCCTTCATCTTTGAAGATATTATATGCTCATACACTTGCATAAAAATTGTCTTAAAGGGGATGCAATTATTTTAATGATATCCCTAAGCTGGGTCTGGGCAGGTGCAAGTGGCAAGTTGTATTTCTGCAAGTGCTTCAGACCTTTCAAAATAATACATTTTTAGAATTTGTGATTATCCTGAGAACATTAACTCAGCTGGTATCCTGAAAGATCAGGCCTGAGTAGAATAAAATCTGGTGGCTTTGGAGGTCAAAAAAGCAGTTAGCAATTTGTGCTTAAGGAAAGGAGCCCAAGGAAAGACAGAATGTCTTTTTTTGGGTTTTGGGGTTTTCTCATTGTGTGTTGTTTTGGGTTTTATTGTGGGGGTTTTTTGTGGTGACTAAATTGCATTTGATCCTTATCCAGGTTTAATCTGTGTGTATGATTTTCCTCAAGACAATTTTGTATTGTGCAGACCTGATTAAGTGTGCGCTGGCTCCTCTTCCTTCTTGTACCTGGTGTGCTTTCCATTTGTACCATCCTGGGCAGAAGTACAAGATTACCCAAGCAACAGCACAGCTTTTCTTCATTCAGCTGGTCTAAGTGTAAATGACTGAATGAAATCAAACATAATTAAACATAAAATTAAAGAAGAGTTAGGCCATATATCACATTTTGCTCCCAGTCTTCAAGCTCTGAAAAATAAAAAGAAATTATGTTTTCTGAAACCATGACTCTTATCTCAATTACCCAAGATTAATTTCCATGTTCCCTTCCTTCCTCCCCTGCAGCCTTTTGGGCCCAACTGCCTGAAATTTTTCTTATCTCTCTTCCTAAAATGGACCATATCTCCTTCCCACCACCTCTTTCTCACAAGCATTTGCACAGCCGTTCCTTTCCGTGGCAGGAAGCCCAAGACAGGTCTGCTCTCATGATGATTGTCAGAAGAATCAAGTTGTTTGATTTCCAGTTTGAATTCACTGCTGACCCTGCTTTGACAGTCTCTTGGGGTTCCTCCCAACCTGAGTAGTTCTCTGAGGCAGCAAAGCCTGCGACACTGACCACGGGATCGCCTCGCCAATTGTCTGCAATCATGCTCCAGCATTAACCAAAAGTGCACATCAGATCATTGCACACAGAAAGTGCAGGCAGAGATACAGCTGCCTAAAATCTTTGTGGAAAGGCAGTAGTGGCAGGCCTGAGAGAAATGTTGCCCAGCCCCTTGACCTTGTCAGTTCTTTACGCACAGTGAGAGCTGCCTGCATTGCACATCTGGGAGAGCTGCAAGGTGAAAAGACAGACAGGACTTCTCTGAGGTCAGCTACGTGTGGATTTTACTGCAGTACAAAAATCTGGGAGTTGTACTGGATGCTTCAGCATGCTGTGCTAGAGAAGTCCACTTATAAACACACTCACAGTGCCCCTGCATCCAAAGCAGACAGGAACATGCGCACTGAAACCACTTATGCCGTGGAAAGGAAAGGAACACAAACAAACTGCCCCAGGGCTTGCTTGCGTATGTTCTAGAAGCAGACTTCCTGTGAGATAAAGAATACTGCTGTGGAGTTTATGGTTTGATCCTGACCTGCTCATAACTCCAGGTTCCCAGGAACTTCAAAAGTGATTTGCAGAAAGGACTGAGTCCTTTGACATCACCCAGGTACCCAAATTTGGATTATGTTAATTGATGCATTTGACACAGAGAGGTTTTTCAATCATCTCTTCTGCTGAAGATATATATGCTAAGTCAGAAGTGGAAAGACCCCAAATTAGCTAAGTGGTTCCTTTCATTTGAGGATGACCTATTATTCCCACTCCTGTGAGAAAACACAACGTTCTATAGAAGACTGAGAAATAAGGTTCTATCAAGTCGTATTTCTAAAATCCTTTTGAGCTCCTGTTAAGATTTAAAACTGAGAAGCCCATTTAGAGTCATTCCATTTCACCCATTGCTAATTTTATTTATGCTGAAATACTTTCAAATAATATTTAACCAGTGTGCAAGCAATAGATGTGCAGATGGTAGGTAGGTAGAGGATAATTTATGACCCAGAGAAAGCTGTAAGCCAGTTTTACTAGTTATAAATGATGCTCTTTGTGTTTCAGATCTTTGACACTTTAAATCCTAGTTAACATATGTGATGATTTAGCCCATAAACCAATTCCACCCCAAGACAATGCATTTCCTTGATTAAAGGGTTTCTTAAGGGAATATTTAATGTATTTAATGTCTGATATAACAGTAAAACTCTTTTACTTAGCAAATAATTCCAGGTATCCAAAACTGCATCAAACCAAGGTTGCACTGGCAATCCCGTATCTTCTTCACAGAAACCACATTTCTCCTTTTTACACTGGATTTTCAGAAAGTAATAATAAAATATTGGAAATATGAATAAATAAACATATTCAAGCCTTTCTTGGAAACATAAAAAGAGTATACAGGTAGCTGGACATATTTTCAGGTGTGTAGATACATGCCATTACTTCAGAGAAATGGTGATATGGAGCACTAGAAAGGATCTCAAGACATTTTCTGGTTTGAGTGTACCTAGACTGTGTGACATTTATCACTGAGGATATATAAAACCATTTCTAGGATGTTCATGAAGGCAGCTCATCTATTTCTTGAGATAAACCTATCCATGTAGACAGTTGCAAAAAACCCAGTAGACAATGCTGAAAAAATAGGCAACATGAGAGATACCAGGAGTGTAGGAAAAGTGATGAGAAACCAGAAAGAATGGCACTGGGATCTTGATGTGAATTAGGTGTGTATGTGTGATAAGAGGAGGATAAAACACCAGAGGTAACTATCTTGCTCATGACACTATTGTGACACCAGCAAACTCACCCAAAAATCTCTTAGGAGAGATTTTTCTAAGAACTGATCTCTAACCAGTTCTTAGAAAACCCAGTGAAGGTGACCACTATTGCTTTAGTAATTTTCTTTCTAATGCCTTTCCTGCTGATGCTTTATTTCTCAGGGCTTGATGTAGAAAAATGTGAGGCTGGGGACTCAAACAGCTTCCTCCAACAGCTCCTCCTGGATTGCATCAATTTCCTGGCTGTGCTCATGCATCTGTGAGCCACTGAGTGCAGGCGGTTTGGCCTCCGTGCAGTGACAGAAACACGAGTCTCCTGTCCTGCCCACGTCATGGCTCTGTCCTGCTGTCCTGTGCAGTGCTTCTGCCTGTGCAGCAGAGAGCAGACCAAGTGAAAAGCTCCATGAAGCTTTTGTCATAGGTGTGCCACTGCAGCAGCAGCCCTGGGCCTCAGTGTGTGCTTCAGACCACTCCTGGCATGCCACCTTTGGTCTCAGAAAGCCGTGAGAGGTGATATATGTCCATGGGGAGGGACAGTATCGATCGCGTAAAGACAGACACAGCAAGAGGCCAGATTGGTCAGTCAAATGAGATACATTTTTTTCTAACCACTATGTCTTCCTCATTCTGTTCTTGCATTTACAAACTTCTGATTTCCTCTTCTGTTATTTTAGCAACCGTCTATGTCTATATTTACTTTAAGAACTTAATAGTGCTTTTTTCTTCCCTTATAGAAAACTGGACTGATAGCCAAGCCTAACTGAGGGGTTTTCCTGAATTTATTTTCTTTTAGTGACTTTTAAATATAAGCCTCTGTCCCACTTCCCCCCTTGTATTCCCTTTTCAATCTCCAACTCTGATATTTTCAGTAATTTCTAATTTTTTTCCCTCTTAACATTTTGAGTTGCATTCATGCATGCGGAACAGTAGTCTACTACCTTTTGCAGACTGTGTGGTATTAATTTATGAGCCATAAGCTGGAAACTGCTGCTTTACCATCATCTCTCTGTTCTAGTAGCAGCAAAATTTGACTCATTTGCACCTGAGATTGTATGTGTTACAAAACACTGTGGGAGCAGAGGTTGTCAGAAATTGCCTGGGGAACCTGGTAATCATATAGAATAGTCTTTTTTTTCTTTTTAAAGGAAGAAGGAAAAAAAGCTGTTTCTGATCAGTTTTGTTGCTGTGAAGGTGTTACCCTGTTTATTCTGTGCACCCATCATTTCACTCAGACCCACGTTTTCGAAAAGCCCCATTCACAGAAATCTAGGGATGGGAATGCAAAGGTCAGCACTGGTGCTCCTTGGGATGGAGAGAGGTCGGCAGCAGCTCTCTCTGTGACTCAGCCTGCTGGAAATGACAGGCAGGCTCTTGCTTTGTCCTTCCCATGACACAGCAGTCACAGAGGCAACCTTGGAGGAAAAGTCAGCATCATTCACAAGCCCATGTTCTCTGTGCCCATCCTCAAGTGGCTGGTGGAGATGAGATTGCTCAGCTCAGCAGCTGCCTGTTTTTTCCTGCCAAGTGGAAATGGACCCAATCGCTTTCGTGCAGGCAGGCTTTACCTTGGCTATGTTCCTTTAAATCAAAGCAGTCCAGTAAGAGCAAAGTATAAGTACAATGAAAGCCAGGAGGTCCTTTCAATATGGAAATGTTTCCCAAAATTACTCAAATTAAATTTCATAAGAAGAAATCCATAGTTCCATTAAATTTATAGATGCATTATAGACAAAGAAGTATATTGCAGGTTAGCTGACTTAGTGTTGATTCTTTGGGCAGCACTCAGCAGAGTAAAGGAAGAATGTGATTTGGAAATACACTGGAGGGGATTCAGGAGTATGCTGGCAGCATCAAGTTTCATCCAATTTGAGGGGATTTTCACTCTGCTTGGATACTGTAACTAACTGGGTTTACTATCAAATTACATTTCTCTGGATCTCCTGTGAATCTGAGAACTAATGAAAATAAATGCAAATATAGTGACTTTTGCCTCACTGCACTCCCATTAAGCCTTCAGCTATTCTGACATAATTTGTTTCTCTTTTACCGTCTCTGTTTTTACGGGTTGTGTATGGAGACCAAAGCTTCCACACTGCAGGAGGACACACACAGAAACAGCCCATTGGGGAGCAATCCAGAAAGGGCCGCTGGTTGCATTTCAAATGAAGCCTTATGTCTGGGACCAATTACTGGATCTGTGCATGCACGTAGGTGAGGCTGACCTCAGTGTTAGGGCTAAAGGAAGGCTCTGGGAGTTTTGAGTGCATTGGGGCCCTTGATTAATACCTGGGATTTGAAACCAGGACACCTTCACCTCGGAGGTACAAAAGGTTTGCATGTCCTGTCTGCAGGGCACGGCAGACGACGCTTGCACCAGCAGGTTGCATAGTAGGTAGGTATTGCTGGCCCATATAACATAAACTGGCAATAAAGATAAGTGGCAGTCTGTGGGACTCTTCCTGCCCATTGTGGTGGATGCATTCAGGAAAAGTAAAATAGAAAAAAAACCCCATTTCTTATTCCCATGAATTAGATCCCTTACCTTTCATTAGGCACCAGAAGGAGAAAGCCAAAGGAGTCTAATCCTGGTGATTGCACACAGCCAGGCTTGCTTAACGTAGCGTGCAAAAACCTTGCAAAAACCAACCCTGAAGCCTGTGGCAGAGGTATTGGTAAGCAGACGCTTCAAAAGGCTGGGTGCTTGTTAATGTTTAACAAGCATGTCCTCATCTGACTCAGTGGCGTTGAGCTTTGTTTATCTAATCCCTAGATTCTCCAAGAGAAAAAACTCTCTTTATTAGTCTATGACAAATAGGTGAAGTGGAGGACCCGGAAGAATCTTGCTAAATTTTCTTTGTCGTAGTAAAGCAGCCTATTTTACACAGCCTTCCCTTTATGAGATGAAGGAATATTTTAGACTGATTTAAGCAAATCTTCTTCCCTCTAACATGATAGTGGAAAAGGTAATATTTGTCTGTCCTGGGTTTTGCAAACAGATTTGAGAACTGTCTTCATATTACAATTTCTGCCAGACTCATCTGTGGTAGAACTTGGGAACAAATGAGGAGGCACTGTTTTGAGCCAGACTTAGTTTAATTTTAGACAGGGACTCGTAGTTCAAATCTAAGGCCAAACCATGCCTAAATGGAATATAGCTGTGGGAAATGTGTAGGTTTTCTAGCTACATTTCAATAATCAGATTTCTGTTCTATTCTATGGAAAATATAGGTTTATCCCTTCTCCTGAAAATAATCGTTGTGGAATTCTGTGGGTTCATTCTCCCAATTTAGGCATTAGGGCAAAGGTTCTCCCTATGTAGAATGACACAAAAATCCTGACTTGGCTGACCAAGGACTTGCTTTCAAACAGAATCAGACAATGAGTCTCAACTAAGTCTACTGGAGTAGGATGCAGTGTCATATTAAGGGCCCAGATTTCAGGGTTTATTTAAGTCTTCATGGCTCAGGCAGAGCAAGTGCCACAGCCGCTCATAGCTCTGTCTCATAAAGCCCATGTCAAAAGTGGGACCACAAGTGGTTTTGCTTGGAAGCAGTGTGGGCTGTGGGACACATTCCCCTGTGAAGCAGGATGGACCAACATCACTCCAGTCAGAGAGAGAATCCCCCATTCCTGACATCTGCTCTAACAGGATTTATAGGAGCCGTTGCACTTAGTGAAGCTGTGAGTGCTATTTTTAGACTATGACACGAGTAATTCTGCCGGGTTTCTTTGATACAGAACAGTCATTTCCTTTAACAGACCATGCCTGGTTTTACAATCTCACTGCCCATCCATATTTCAGCCAGCGGTTTTGATTTTGTCTTCCTATTCTGACTTTCATCTTTTCCGGTTGCCGTGGTGATAGCAACACAAACATCTCCAAAGGATGAGCTACTTCCCTTGGAAGAAGAGCATGTTGCTGTGCACATCAGGACTGCAGAAATGTTTAATGCAATTTTGACCGCATGGTAAACTAGTTTGGTGGATCATAAAGCACAAATCACCAGCTGGGTCCAAGATCATGTCAGTTCCATTGAGGGAACATTTTATTTTATTCTTTTCCATTCTCTGTTTCTCACTCAGGCCAAATCAGGGTATAACTTATAAAGAGTATTTGGCAATCTAAAGAGCTATTTATAGACTAAGTAGAATCTTTACTGCCAAAAGAAGTTTCTCCTCAGATTCAAATCTAAATCAGCTTGATTATATGCTTTCGGAAACATGTTTCAGCCCTTTATCCTCCTGTTCATGGGCATTTTTCACACAGGAGGTTGAACAAAACACCTCAGCCCCTCCACAGAGGACTGATAGTTGTCACCACTCACCACAAATGCAATTCCACATCTGATGAAATTGGGAGAAACTGTGCAAATAACTTGATCAGAGTGTATGTAGCGGATGAGTGCCAGAACCCAGAGAGGGCCCATGAATGGACTGCATGGCACGTGCTTCCGTGCTCAGACCGCTTGAACACAACACTTCAGCAAACGTGTTGCATGAAGTGCTGGTCTCCAAAGCATCTTTAACATGATCAGCAATGTCTCGCAATGTTCCTGACTTGGAACAGCATCTCACTACTGGATGTTTGGTACAGGATGGTGTATAGCAGCCTTCCCGCCTCTGAGTCTTTGCAGGGTTAAAAAATCTCAAACAGTGCTTGACGGTGGGCTTCTGAGCTTCTGCATTACTTTCCTGGGGGAGGGAATTGTTGGATTACAGTTGGACCTGGAAAAAAAAATGTTTATTACAAATAAATATTCAGGTTGGAGTCAGTAGAAAAATCCTTTCAACGTGAGGATGGGCAACCTCATCTGTTGTAATCTAGAGACAAACCCAGGATGGTATCTCTTCTCATTTTCAGCATGCAAAGAGTTAAAGCAGTATGCTTTCAAATGTCCCTAGCTTCAGGCTCAACTCCTCCCACTCCTGGTCCCTGCCCTATATTCTAGAACTGTAACTGGTGACAAAGACTCGAAGGGATAAAAGAAAGGGCGATATTATTCACATTTGGTAAATGTAAGAATAAATATTGTTCCCTTGGGGAATCACTTGAGTGACACAATGGAAAAAAGCCCTGGGGGCATGTCTTCCTGCACCATCTGCCTCCACACCCAGTGCAAATGCCCCTGGGCTTCCAATGGAATTAAGTCTACATTTCGTGTTGCACAAGCAGTACACATCTTGAAGAGATTTTTCTTAGCCATGAATATGTCCCAAATCAGCTGGTGCTGCTCAGCATAGAGAGTTGAGCTCACACTGTGCCAAATTTTGCAGCAAATGTTCTTCATCTATCTTTGCAATTCTGAGATTTATAATTTTATCATACATTCTAAAAAAAAAAAAAAACCAAAAGCCTAATAAGTGAAATATTTTTGAATATCATCTCAGAGATAGAAAACATTCTTGGATATATGTACATGCAACCCTAATCTGTATATTACTAATATATTTATTGTCTGTATTAGTTTGAGGGACATATACAGGGTAAAAAGGAATGTGCTACTCAAAGGTTTTAAATGTTGTGAAAATAACTCCAAGAAGGTTTCAGTTTGGTACCGAAGTGCTTGTAAGCTTCCTTATGTATTTGTGAAAATGGCATTTAGAAGGCGGCTTTTTTAAATTTAGTTGGCAAAAATTTTAATAGCAGCAGCTGTCCAAACATGCTACAAGACAGTCTTACACAAATATACAACACCCATTGAGAGAACTGAACTTTTGGACTGGTATTTTATTTACAAGCAAATCCAGTTGCTCTTGTACTCCCATCACATACTGCCTTTTACAGATGGTTGTGTGTTTTTTTTTGTTTTAAAGAGTTTTCGGGGTTTCTAACTCCTATGGTATCTAGATCTATTCAGGAGTTTTTGCATCTCTATGAGCCTTCCAGGACAGAGAGGATCTTTATTTAATCGGTGCTTGAAAAAGATCTTGCGACATGCTGGATGTAAATGAGTTGTCACTTATATTCTGCTCTTCATGCTGTCGCTGGGACATATTGAAGCAAGTCAGACCATCACCATCTCAGGAGTACTGGAGCTCCCAAGCTGGCTAGAAGGGGCTCCAGACTGTTCCGAGAATTTGGCTCTGAGAAACAGCTAGTTTTGACACATAGAGCTGATTAAAATAATTTCCTCTGATATACACATTTCTGTCTCTCATGCAAATGCTTGGTTTGGCAGAGTTTCTTTCAGGTCTTAAACTTTCATCTCAGTAAGGTGAACGAACCTGATGGGAACACTTTGCACCTGCTGGGATAAGCAATGACTAACACCAGCCATACTGCAAATAAGCACCATGCAAAATCCTTACTGCCATTCTGGTCCTATTATTGTCTCCTTAAATTCTTTCAACTGTTTTACTAACCAGTCACACCATACATCGTCTTTACTTTCTATCTGGACCGTGCAAAGTTTTTGCTAGTTAACCGTATCATGCAATCTCTCCAGGCACTTACTAATTGCTGTACTCAGGAATTTTTCAGTGCTGAGAAGTGCTGCAGACAAGACTGAGAGCCAGGTGGCTACCCTGGGAGTTTTATGGATCTGGATAGAAAAGGCCAGAGTGGGTAAATGACTGTGTCCTTTCACAGATGAGGGCCCTTAGGTTTCCATGGTGTGACCCTTTGGTAGCAGCTCTCCAGTGATTTCTCTCTCATTTAGAAGTCCTTGTGACTGCCAGCTGGAAATGCTCTGTCTCTCACAGTCCCTTGTACAATGGCCTGGGGAGTCACCCAAGTTCTCTTTTTAGGAGGACTGGCTGTCGGAAAGCTACTCCTGTGCATACAAAAGGAGGGCCCATGCTCAGGCATCTCCCAGGAAAACCATGGAGTGAGATGAGGCTGTAAAGACTCTGATTCTTGGAAAATTGGAATATGGAAATAACCAGTTTTTGAGGGGCTCCACTGAATCAGCAAAACCACATACAACTTTTCCAATAACCACTAAGAAGATAACTGCATTAGGAATAACAGAAAAAAAAATAAACAGGGAAAGAGGAAAGCAGAAATACTTCAAGAAAAAGCAGGGAGAATATAAAGCAGTGAATTCCGGAAAGAGAAGAGGAAAAAAGTGAGCCAGAGTCATACAAACATCAGTTTTAGTCTGTTGCTGAGAAACTGAGAATGCATCTGGTCTACTCCCACTAGACATGAGTGGTGGTTTTCCCAGAAGGAACGAAAGCGCAGAATGAAGCAGCATTAGGTTTAAAAGTAAATTTTTGGAAAGAATTAAAATTAAGGCATTGAAATTGTCTACCAGAAAGTATTTTGTCTCCAACCCACTGCATTTGCCACACTGTTATCCAGTGTCTTTCTTTTATGAAAGCAAGAGCTGTCTGAAGACCATCAAGTAGTCAGCTTGGTGGCATCTGAGCATGGACTAAATGTGAGCATTCACCTACTTTTCTTATCTGTGGAGCTGAGACTCAACATTTCCACAGAACTGAGAAGATACATAGATTAGACATCCACGCGTGTTCCCACTCATGTGGCCTGGTGTCCCCTCTCAGCCATGTATCAGCTCAGACTCGGAGAATGGCACAGAGGTAACCATAGTGATATGTGCCTTAAAATGGTTACAGTCATGATAGACATAACAACTTAGAACAAACAGTTGCATAAGTCTGGCCTAATCCTAATGAAATCCTCCTAAGTCTGGCAACTTAAAAATAGAAAGTTTAAAAAAGAAAAAAGAAAAACAAAAAAAACAAAACAACAATAAAATCCCCATCCACCTACTCAAAACTAGTTTTGCCTTTAAAAGAGGAGAATTTGTGCTTTGCAGTTAGATCTAAATTCCGTCTCCCCAGGAGACAAGGCCTTTGTGTCAGAAGTTCATTGTTATATTTTTAGACTCAGACACTGAAAGGTGGGGCCTGAATATAAACCTCATTGTACTTTGCAGCAAACAGGAAGAAAGTGATACCTCAAGGAGGTCAAGCTCGCCTCAAGTTCTCTGGTAGCCTGGGGTCTGTCAGTTCATTTGTTTGTTTTGGTTTTCCCAGACACTATAGTTTTCTCATTGCCCTCCTTCACGGGAAGTTTTTAGTAGCCTTTCATGTGCCTATTATGGTGGTCCCAGTGTAGAGGGTTTTAAAGGCTTCAAGTGACTTTCAGGAAGAGCATCAATGGTGGGTTAAATAACCACTCTGCTAATTTAACTTGAGTCTTCTGCCACTGCAAGCCTGAAGTCATCTTTTTTGGGTCAAGATGTCAGTATCCATAGCTGCACTTTGCTTTGGAGAAAGGTGTTTGCACACCTGTCAGCACTTGCTGTTACAATAGGACAGAGTTGTATGGTACAGAGACAAAAAGGAGAGATTATGCAAGGTCTGGATCTGGAGCTTATGTGCAGGACCGGCTCCTCCCGAGCACATACTGGCAGTACATCCTTCTGGCTATCTAAGGAGCTGTGTTTATGAGGAGAAAGTGTGTTTTCCTGTGCTCTTAGGAACACACCAGGCTCCACTCTTTCCACCTCCCAGCTCCATTTGTATATTTCTTACGTCTGAGCATCCAAGAGGACCTTCAACTCCCCATATGTGGAAAAAGCCATCATAATGAGGTGTTGATATGTTTGGAATGCTATCTGCTACTATAATAGAAATTATTAACAGCGATAGATCGTTTTCCACACCCACATAGATAATAGCGTCTCTCTTGGGACAGCTGGCAATCTAATTGTGGCAGAATGCAGGGAGGCCTGAAGCACATTTCATTAGTAGTTATTGACTGGGCTAGCCTGTCTTGTCCTTCAGGGAAAAAAAATTACAGAAAACACCTGACAGGAAAAAGGAAAAGCCTGTGCAGGACTTTTTAAAAATCAGCACAGACATAATTAAGGTTAACAATGCAGCAGCAAGTCAGTGCAGCCGGTCGGCATTCTCTTGTTCCACCCTGCACGACAACATATTTTCCCCAGGAGACGCTTTGTGAGGTGCAAAAGTTCACCTGCAGTCTGGTAATTCACTTTGAGCTGGGACTGTGATCATTTAATGGATTCTTCTGGTGCTGGCTGCTATGGTAACTGCTGCATCACGCTCTCTGTAGGCTTGTTTTCGGAGGACACTGTAAACTGTGAGAGCAAATCTCAGATAGGTTTGTTACTGGAATCAAAATCCCAGGGCAGATTTGCAAGTCTACACACAGTCTTGGCCCACAGTGCTCTCCTTTTATGGGCATGTTTGCTCATTTGGCTTAATTATAAACCCAGTCCTTCAGCATTGTGTGCTCAAAAACACTTCTTAGAATCTAAGTCTTTTGGGTTTGGGCTGGATTGGAAGCACGTGTGGGATGTGTTTAAAAAAAAACATCTTAAAGGCACAGTGAAAATTCTAAAAGATGAGACAAATAGAGCAGTGATTAGGTTAAAACATTAAGCCCATCTTGCCTGGTCATCAAGCTCAGGGGTTACAGAAGCAATGCCCTCTCCAAAAATGAGCAAAGAAATATCCTCAGGAGCCGAGAAAAAGAGCTACCAAATCTTAACCAAATGTAACCAAAGCAGGGGTGAATATGCCAACAGTCTGAAACAATGATTCAGAGACCTGGGAGTAGAGATTTCTGATCCATGTCCTTTGTACAAGCTTTACCATAAAAGGTGACATTTGCGATTCCCTGGCTGATCTGTTTGCAGAGAGGAGTAAGGCTGGGTGTCAGGTCCAGGAGAGGATGGAGGATTGCAGTGAATGGGAAGAAGTAAAGTACAGTGGGAAAGAAAAGGAAAAAGTGACGAGACAAAGACAAGAGACAGCAAACTGAAGTGGCTTCCAGTGATCTGCTAGAAGCTGGCAAACATGTTTCTGCAGAAGGATGAGCGAGTGTGGGCTGAGGTCAGTCTGTGGGAGGCACACAGGACAGAGATAATAGCAGAGGATGCGGGTTCATGTCCGGACAGGAAGCGGACCTGGAGCTGGAAGGAACCTTAAGAAATCAAGAAGGTTATTCCTCTGCCCACAGCAGGACCCTCTCTGTCAGGATGATTCCTCATAGGTGCATGCCTGACCAGCTCTTAAAGGTCTCCAGTAGCAGATGCTCCAGGACTTTCCCAGATCTTGCAGAGTTTCACCCTCTTCATTTACATGTTTCTCTCAGAGATAGTGTCTAACCTTCCCACTCTTTCCCAGATGGATGAGGAGGAGAGATTGATCGTATCTTCTTTTCAGCAGTATTTGAAGACAATTTAGTCTATTTGTCTGCATTTTTCTCTAAGATTTCTCAAAGCGTAGTGCTGAAGTATTCCATCTGATACCTTACCAGTGAGCTTCAGAAGGATCTTCTCATGCACGCTGTATTTGTCCCAGATTTCAGTGTCATACCGTCCGTTTTTGTAACAACATAAAGTTCCTGACCCACAGTCTGATTCTGATCTACCGTTACATTCATACCTTCCTCTCCGAAACTGCTACCAACTCATTTTCCGCCACTGTACAATCATATAGTTGATTATTTCAGTCTGAGGGCAGTACCTTTTATACCTGCTGAATACCATTTGGATTTTTCCTTTCAGACAATTTCTTCAGTTTGTTAAGGTAATTCTGAATGTTAACTCCTTCTTTCAAAGTATTTCTCATTACTTTGATCTCCAAATTCACTGTGTGTCCCTTTTAGTTTCTTATCTATTTTGTTAATGAAAGTACCGAACAGACATAATTCAAGACTGATTCTTACAAAGCCCAATCAAACCTTCTCACTTTAACATGGGTCTTCTTTCTGTAAAAATGCAGCAGAAGAGATAGGAGAATGAAGAAGAAAGTGGGGATAGGTCAATTAGGGTGAAAAGTCTTTGGGGGGGATAAAGTTAAATACATAGGGAAATGGTTTATTGAGACATTACTCCCTAAAGCCATTAAGGTAAGATACAGAAGTGAGTGAAAGGACTAAACCAAACAGGCTGAAAATCAAGGCAGCCATAAATGAACCGGTGGGTTCCTAAAACATTCCATAAAATCAGTGCATCAAAACAATTTTTTTAAAAATCAATATGACAATTGACAAAATACAGAAATTATACATGGTGGTCGTTCAATTAGCCAAAAGAAAAACACTGTTTATGAGTAGGTAGAGAGGTGGTTGTGGGCTAGTCCTACAACCGCATCAGCCAGTCTGGCAAGGGTAAAAGTGCTGGAGCGGCATTTCATGCAGGACTGGATTGTGCTGTACTCTGGGGCCTGCACCTGCAAACCACCCGAGTCACATCCACGGGATAAGCCCAAGGAGAAAGGAACATGGTATGGGTAAATAGCCAGCAAAACGCAGAGTAGGAGACTGAATGGCTGAAAGTCATCTGATATGAGCCATCAGCAAGAAAATGATGGAGAGCTGCATATCTCCTGGCTGCTGCATTTCTGCAACCTGCCATGTGTAAAATCAAGGTTGTCAAAACAGGATCAATCTGCATAGCCCTGAGGAAGACAGGCGGTAGAGAAAGAGGGTGATATATCTCACATGCTGCCCTCCTTTGCTGCCCCTTTCCAGCTGCAGCTGTCAGACACTGGGTCTGCTGCGAGTTTACCAAGCTGCAGAATCTAGGATGCCCTGACTGTCCTCATCACGTGGCAGGAGCTATTTAGGCTGTGCAATGACTTCCAAGGTGGTGCGAGCAGCCCAGTGTGAGTGGAAGGGCTGGAGGGCTGGCAGGGGTGGACCACCATGCTGAGGTTTTCCTGGTGTGCGTCACCACATCTGTCACTGTGAGGGTGTAATGACAGGTCACCAGGCAGGCATTAAGGTCATGGGTGGGGAAATGACCATGCCAGTGTTCCCAGTAGCATGCACCTGCTCCTGACTGTCCAAAAATATGTGATCCCTCAGCAAGGACAAACCTCAGTCACTTGCAGTTGGCCCAAGGCCACAGTCACTAATGGTGATTCACACGCTGAGCTCCTCTTGCTCACTGAGCACGTGAGTCTTGATGTGATGTATATTACCCAAAATAGGGATTCCTTTTTAGCAACATGGTTGTCTCTGGAGTCACGTTTGGGTCTCACACAGTTCAGCTCCTGAGACAGCAAGTTCACACTCCTTGGAGACACAGAGCTTCCCTTCCTCAGCCTACAGACCCTGCAAACATGCCAGGAAGCTTTCAGCCGTGCACACCAGACAAGCTGTGATAACACTCTCTTCCCATCTATTTTGCCGATTTGCAACGCTTCCCAGATGCCACCAGCAATGGCTTTGCTGCCATGTTGTACCTCCATGGAGGTTCTTCTGGTGGGGCACACCATGAGATGTACCTGAGCTTGGTCTGCTGCTGCAGGAGAGTCTGTGCTTGCACGAGGTCTACTCAGGGGAGAGGCACATGAAAATGACACTGAGCAGGCACGTTCTGTGGCAGTGAAAGATATCACTCTGGCATTGCAGTCCTTCAGGGACTCTGCTGCGTTACATCCTTCCAAATGAGCCTATGGACAGGGACCCCTCTGCTCCGGTTTATGCTGGCAACTGCTTGTCACCAAAAAGAAACCCCACACCTGTTATTTCAGAGACCTTGAACTTTCTATCATCCACTGTCCTCCAAAACAAGAGCATATATAATTATGCAAACAAATAAGGCCTAGGCTTCTTCAGCCTCTGCTTTATGCTTTTATGCATGAAGGTACCCAAAATGTACCTCAATGTACCCAAAAGAAACACAAATTAATCTGAAGCATCTGTTTTCCAAGGTACCTGAGCAGAGTTTTCTGTAAGAGAAATATGAGTCCGAAGCCATCTGTTATTTCCTGCGAAATATGTCCCCTGTCTTACAGGGCTGACTGCTGCATTTCTTACTTTCTTTACACATGCAGACAAAAAAAATGGCAGCTGACGGCCACCCGCACTTTCAGCTCTGTGTACTGATCTCCACAGTTTCCTCATGACCCCCGCCAGAAAGGCAGTTCAGCTGACTACAGGCAGTTCTCATTAATCTCTCCTATCTAAACAAGATGCAGAATGGAAAATTGCAAAGCAGGAAAGCCAGCAAATTGCATCAAAGCAACATTTTGGGAAACCTAAGCAAGACGCTTTTTGCAGCACGCCCCCACTGATGAGCAGTTGTTTCTGAGGAACTGCTTTTTACCAATCTAAAGCATACAAATTTGTATGCCTGTAAGGACATTTGGAACATCTCTGGAAGGGCGCTTCCTTCCTTCCGTGTACCTGCTGCTTTTTGCTAGAGTTTCCACTGCATTCAGGACATTAATTAGCTGACTGAGGGCACTGACCCTTCTTATTTCTGCCCTTTTTAAATTGTTTGTATTTCAGAGGAGCTGATAAAAGGCAACAGTGGCAATGCTGTAAGAGAAACTCTGGCACTGCTATCACGCTTCCTAATGCCTCCTTTGGCTGCTCTCGTGTTTAAAAACACAGCAAGAGGGATGGGAGGGCCTGTTTTCCTCTCCATTGCCCTTAGCCAACACTGCTATGGGGAAAACCTCCATCTCTGCTGGCTGGGTGGCTGGTTCATTTCCCTGTTTGCATAGCTTATGGATGAGATAACATAGGCAGAAGCACGTTGTGGCTGCTACATTGCACAGGCAGTCTGGAGAGCAGGCTGGGCTTCTGGCCTGAGGGAGGTGGAGGAGCAGGCAGACCCCTTGGCAGGTACACCTGGCATGGCCATGTTCCGTTGTGTCCCATGAAAAGGGGGAATTTTTATGAAGAGCAAAGCCATTTCATGGGATCACAGGGTAACAGGTGATGTTGACAAGGATCCCTGCTCAGAGCAGGATCAACTGCAGCAGGTTTCTCAGGGGTGTGTCAAGTCAGATTTTGAGTATCTCCAAAGCTGGAAAGACCACAACC
This sequence comes from Callaeas wilsoni, assembly GCA_013398955.1. Classification (NCBI taxonomy): domain Eukaryota; kingdom Metazoa; phylum Chordata; class Aves; order Passeriformes; family Callaeidae; genus Callaeas; species Callaeas wilsoni. Next base: position 129,468 of record VWPU01018463.1, on the reverse strand, counting down.
ACTCTGTACAACCTGTGTCAGTTTTCAACCACCTTCGTAGTGAGAAAGTTTATCCACACGAGTTTCCTGTATTTTGATTTGTGTCCATTGCTTCTTGTCCTGTCACAGGGCACCACTGAGAACAGGCTTGTCCTGTCTTCTTTTGTCCACTATCAGGTATTTATGCACATGGATGCAACCCACCTTAGCCTTCCCTTCTTCAGGCTGAGCAGTCCTGGCTCTTTCAGCCTCTCCATGTATGGGAGATGCTCCAGTCCCTTCGTCACCTTCATGAGCCTTCATAAGACATTGTGGATGGGGATGCCAGTGACTGGCAGTCCAGAGCTCTGTATTCTGCCTTCTCATCAGCTCCTCTTGTGCTGTAACCACTCTGTCAGGCTGGAGGAGCCCAGCCGAAAATTGCTCATATGCTGATGTCTGTATGAAAGGTCTCCCAGCGCGTGCACATGACGCTTCCCTGACAGCATGCCAGAGTCAGATCACTCCACTTGCTTTTTGTTTTCCTTTCTCTGCCAAACTCGCAGACTCAGCAGCCACAGAAATATAGCCTCCAAGGCATGAAGTCAGGTTTTTGGTAAAGACACAGAAATCAGTGTTCATTTAATTTTTTTGTTTTGGCAAGTGACATTGTCCATTGCTCATATCCCCTACTACCTGTCTCTACTGGCAGTATAACGAAAAGGGAGCTGACTCTCTGCGTGCCCAGAAAATTGCTCCTTTTCTGAGCTTAAGCATTGCAATTGCTGAGACCTGTAAGACAGATAGTCCTTGTAAATGACTTGGAAACAAGTGGGCAATATTTCTATTTTCTAGCAGTAACCTTGATTCTTTCTCCTTTATTTTTCTTTTTTCCTTTTTTTTTAGATTGCAGTTTCTGCAGAGCATTTGTCCTCCATTCAGTGTTAGCTTAACATAATATAAAAAAAAAAATCTGTGGTGGTATGACATTATGGGATACATACAATATATTATAATTCTAGATAGATGGGTAGTTACACACACACACATACATAAATACTTACACACACACAGGCTATGAAGTCTATAGGTTTTTTCCCCTTGAGACATTCCTGTTAGAGGCACCCAGAGCGACTTCTTCCTGCCTTTTCTTAAATGAAATTGCCAAAAACAATTTTCTGAATTTCTTGCCTTTGCAGAATAATGGTCATGCACCAGGGGCAGCTTCAGGACCTTCCAGCTTTCCTGAAAGCCACATCTGCGCTGGTTGCAACAGTATCGACAAGTGCAGGTGTGCTGGGAAAGGGGTGTGGTGAAACTGCACGTTGCTGAATATCCAAACAAAGCCAAGTCAGACTGATCTTCTAAGAGGATATAACTTTGTTGCATTCACATTTCAAAGTTTTCAGGCAAAAAAGGGTTGGTAGTTTGGTAAATAGCGTTAAAGCCCTGTAAAACCCTGGCCAATTTTCCCAAGCTTAGCAGAGAGAGGGAAAACAAAACAGTTAGTTCAAACAGAAAGTAAATCCCTTACTAGTCAATCTTTCTGGCGGGAAAGAAAATTATCGTATAGACCTGGCCAGGGACAAATACATACTCTGTCAGGGCAATTTCTGTGGGCAGAGACCCACAAACCTACAGTGAGAAGGGGCAGACGAAGAGACCACCATGGCTGCTGGAAGGAGCACAGCCCACTGCTTTATAGCCGAATGCTGCTTTGCCAACTCAGCTGAAGTTACAGCATTTCCGAAATCCACGTAATGCACTGAAGAATTATTAAGTCTGAGCAGACCAAACAGCAGTGGGTGTGACAGCTGTGTGGTAAGTGCTTGACTCAGATGTCTACCACAGAACTTTAGTTTCTCATATATTTCTGTCCTCTGTGAAGACAACAAGCAGGGCTGGAACTTGTTGGTCAAGGGCTCAGCATGAGGATGTGTCAGGATGACTAAACACTTGTCCCGACTGTGGCACCAATCCCTGACTAATCTCTCTGTGCCTGAGGTTTTAGTCTTTCCAATTGCTTTGTTCTAGGGAATTGCTCACAGCAGGAGAAGAGTAATATTTTTTCTGGAATAATTCCCCCAGCCTTCAGTTGATCCAAGATTCAGTTAAATGTGTTGTAAGTGATATAGCAATAAAAAAACATGAGGAAAAGTGGGAAGTTGGTTAAAGTTGCTACAAACAACTACTGTTGGCAGCCTGTGTGCACTGACAGGATACAGCACAGTTTCTGGCAGGACAGATTGGATGCGTCCTCTCATTCTGCAGATCCAGGTCAATGAGTCTTGCAGCATAAAATGGCACACACGTTTGGTTGTTTTCAGGAACTTTATCTTAGCTGTGATACTGGAAATGCTCAGACGGCTGTACTATTATGTGGAGCCATACAAACAAAGAATGTCAAGAAGTCCAAAGATCTTGGAGGCAGAGTGAAGCATAGCACAAAACCACTCTTGGATGTCCTGCTGCTTATAGACTGTGTCCATTCAAGCATGGCAAAACCTCTCTTTCTGGGATAACTGTTATTCTTTAAGCTCTCTGGTGTAACTTGGCTTCAATAATTAACTTCACTTATTGATATAGTTGTTTAGATTAGTTTAAAATCTGGGGATTTTTCAGATTCCTTATAGTATAGCAGCTCCCTACTCAGTAAAGTGAAGGGTAGTTGGTAACTTCCAGCTAAATGGGCTCTGAGCTTCTACTGTCATTTCAGAAATGTTTTGCCATAGAAGCAGCAACAGAATTTGGTCCCCATTCTGCAATATGAAGGTTTGTTGGCGGTTGCTACCAAAGCTGTGGCAGTAGGAAAACATGCATAAATGCAAGTCTTGTTTTTCTTGTGTGTAGATATGTGTTCAATAAAGCCTGACCCAAATTTAGCTGTTAGAGTACACAAGCTAAGTACCCTAAAATAACTAAACCTCATTCTATTTCAGACCAAAAGAAAGGCTTTTGAGCCAAAAAAAGTCTTTCCAAATGGAAATAGTCTTAAGAAAATATGTGATCACTATCTATAAATATTGTTTGTCTGTGGTTTTGGATTATCACAGCTATAATAACTCTACTAATAAACTTTATTTTGTGTTGTAAACTCTGGTGTCAGTCTGAATCTTGAGTTGAGTTGCAGATTGTGCAGTGAGTGGAATGTTTGCTAACAGAGAATGTCTCATAATGAACTAATGGCTATTAGTAACAGCAGTTACTGATTTAACCACATGATTAGATGCCATCTGTGAGGAACTACCTTTCAATAAGTAACTAGAAGGAGGATTAAAGCCTTTGTCTGTGGTTTGTTTTGCTGTTATGCTCTAAAGGTTTTTGATTCTCCTCCCCCCTTACAAACACCAGCTAAAACAAGTCTCACTCTGACACTTATTTCTTTGGAATGCCTTTCAGTACATACCTGCGAGTGATGGGGCGAAAAACCAGCAGTTGTTAGGGGGGAGCTATTATGCTGATTTCGTTCTTAAGAATTCTTTGATATTCTTAATGAGATGTGGAAAAGTAGTAAAATAAGGAACAAAACTCTTCTGAATAATCTGCAGATGCCCCTAGATTCTTCCTGTAATATCGGAATGCAAAGACACTGAGTCTGGGACATCAGACACCATTATCCTCCTCTGTTACGCAAGAAAATGATTGCAGGGCATGTTCTTAAGGAGATGATCATTATACACCTAAAGTGAGCCTAGCCTGGTGTTTCGGAAATTTAAACTGCCATTAGAGACTGAAGCTCAAGCTAATATCATGTTTCAGCAATCTTCTGACACAGGCTACAAAGGAAACTGTCGTGAGTGAGTTTTGTCCGGATCTAAACGCTAGGATATACAAAAGGGATGATTCCTGGTGTAGCAAAGATGTAATGCCAACAATGTATGCAGGAAAAGAGTATCTCTGCAACACAAGAGATACTTCTAGTTGAGCCTCCAGACCTGTTCTATCTACCTTTTCAGTAACTTGTAGCCTAAGCTGTATCAGGCACAAGTAGAACTTCCTGCATTCACTCTTGCTGGAAACAAAGAACATTTCTGTCTGAAAACCAATCCAGTCTTGGTTTGGAAAGGGCCAGTGATGGAAGAATAAACCACAAGCCTGGATAAATGTTTCCAGTGGTTAATTATCCCTGTTGTTATAAAACATTCCTTACTTCTAGTCTGAATTTGCCCAGCTGCCACTTTCAACCGCTGCATCTCATTATATTGTTACTAGTAATGTCAAATAATCCATTTTCTCTTTTCTCTTATACATGTAGGCATTCACAGGCAGGATTCAACTTATTCATCTTTAGCTGTCAAGCCCTCAATCTATAATCTAAATTAATCTAGTAGGTCCCTTTGCACTCAGTGCAATGAGATGGCCATCCCTCATCCTCACTCCTTACTGCTAGCAGGCATGTCTACTTTATGTGACACAGCTGGGCATTCATTCACCTTCTCTCTGCTCCTGTTTGACATTGTATGTGGCCCCTGTGCCCCTGTATGACTCTTGCTGTGACTCTTCCATGTTTGGCCATGCACAGAACAGAGGTTTTGTACAGGTGATGTCCCCGATGGGGCTATTGCATCTCTGGGTGCTTGTCTAGCCCCCTTGAAATCCCAGATATATTTGCCAGTGACCTCATTTCTGTGGCCTGCCCACTCACTATTTCATAGGATCATAAAATTATAGATTGGTTTGGATTAGAAGGGACCTTAAAGATCATCCAGTTCCAACCCCCCTGCCATGGGCAGGGACACCCTCCACTAGACCAGGTTGCTCAGGGCTCCATCCAACCTGGCCTTGAACACTTCTGGGGATGGGACACCCACACCTTCTCTGGGCAACCAGTGTCTCACCACCTTCACAGTAAAGAATTTTTTCCTAATATCTAATCTAAACCTGCCTTCTTTCAGCTTGAATCCATTCCCCTCTGTGCTGTTACTACAGGCCCTCATGAAGTGTCTCTCTACCTTTCTTGTAGGCTCCCTTCAGGTACTAGAAGGCTCCAATTAGGTCACCCTTAAGCCTTCTCTTTTCCAGATTGAAAAAATCCATTTCTCTCAGCCATGGAGACATGGCCGTCCCTCAAATCTCTGTGGTGGCCCTCCTCTGGATTTGTTCCAAACAGATCTATGTCTTTTCTATGCTGTGGACCCCAGAGCTGGATGATGACATTGATGAAGAAAGCTAATCTGCCAAATTTCAGGGCAAGCATGCTATTCCAAAAAAGGTGGCTGAATTTCCTGTTGAGGAAAGAAGAGTTATTTTCTCTGGTAGAGTCCTCAGCTCCACAGTTCCCCAAGGCTCTCATTTTCCAAGAACATCAAGAGCTGTTGGAAGAATTTCCTTCTCTTTTCGTCTCACTCTGGCCAGCTCAGCACCCAAGCCACCTCCACAGCCTGCTTCTCTTGTTAAGGAGATAGGAAGATGTTTTCTAGACTTGACCACTTCCATCTTAAGATTTCTTGCTGATCTGAGAGGGAAAGAGTGCTGTCTTTCCTTGAGTCCATTAAGGAATCATGCCAGTTTAGTACCACTCTGGCAGATTCAGAACAATTGCGCCAAACCAAGTTACTGAGCGTGGGAATATCAAAAATAAGGATCTGAATGACCCAGGAACTAACGTGTGTGTCCATCTTAGAGCAGCATATTTTTGCTTTTGCAAAAATTAAAGTTTAAAAGCTGAAAACAATGAATGGAATAATTTGGTGCTGAGAACCTGAAGGTTTCTACCACCTGTATTGTTAGACTGATACGAACCATTTGTACTTTTAGTGTCAGAGATATAGCAGACACTGGAGCAAAAAATATTCTTTATGTAGGGAAGACTCTCCAGCCCAGGAACATTTGAAAAGATTGGCTGAGGTTTGAGTCTTTGTGAGTAAACAGACTGGGGTCTGGGAAACACTGGAGCAGTAACACCATGCTTCACCCAGTGCCTAATGGCAAGGAATTCCGCTGCAGTGGCAATGTGGCCGTGGAGACCACACTGGAAAAATGCTGCTGTTTACAGAAAAATTCACTGTGAATCAGTGAGTGTGCCTGTGTTTATGTGTGTGTGTGATCACAGGCACAGCTCATGATGGATATCACATTAACAGAGTACTTTCACCACTGCTCGTAGAAACACAGATGTGCCAAAAGCTGTGATCCAGAGGGAACATGTCAAAGTCTGAGTGAGAACAGTTAATCCTTCACATTTATCCTGTCTTTTCCACTGTAATTGCCTGCAGGAATGCTGCCTATCACCAGCTGTGGCAGGGTGTGTAGGCGAAACTGAGCTGGGGGATCTCAGAGCACCACAACTCCCTCCATGAAAGCTACTGCGCCGTGACGGTAACACCCTGCAGCTGACACTAGCCCAGCCTGGATTTGCATTGTAGTCGGATGCTATGTTCAGATGGCATAATTTGTGACAAATCTGCGTTCCTGTCCACCAAAGAAGTGTCATAGTCTCTGCTCCAATGCCCACAGTGTAGCAGCCTCCTGGGTGGCATCATAGTGTGGTGGCAGTTCCCTGACAGGGCTAAAATAGATCACCCAGATTATTCTGAGGTGCAAGACCATAAAGTCTAACAAAACTGGGATTCAGGAAGATTTTTGAGGGAAAAGCTGAGTGTGACCTAAACTACTTCTACTTGATCTTCGTGTTTTGATACTGAAAGGGCAAAGGGTTTCCTTCTTCATTCACAGAGATCTAAGTTATGGGCCTCTGCCCTCCTCACAGGGATATTTATGCTTTGTATTTCTCTGGAACATCTTCACAACTTACAAATATTTGCACATGATGGAGGTGGAATAAGACTTTTAAAGATTTGAAAATAACTTAGGCAGAAAACTCACATCCATTTAATGTAATTCTCTAGGAAGCATTCAAAAATATCCCAGTCAGGGTTTTTAGGAGAAATTTCTTTCTATGCGAGCAAACATTTACACAGCTACTGCTAATACTACCGTAGAAATAACAACACTGTAAGATTTCAAAATCATGTTTATAAGCAGGAGCTTCTACTCAGTGATTCACCAGCACTTTCGTTATGGTTAATTTTCCTGGAAAAGTACATTATTGCAACAAGTTCTCTCTAATTTTTTTTTTTTTGTCATCACAGTGTTTGTTTCATTATCTGTTTGTTTTTACTGCTGGATCTTAGTTTGGCACAGAGATCCTTGTATCTAAAAAGGGGTTTAAAAACCATCAGCATTTTGAAACATACAAATTGCCAAGAGATTTTATTTTTGGCTTTTTGAGTAATGTTGTGTTTTTGTACTTTTTAGCAGCGATGAGCAATCCACCCTCTCAAATAGCAGTTTTTAAGTGATGTTTCAACTATTTTGTGGTTACGGTCCGCTCTTTTATAATGTGGGAAATGCCCTGCCTCTGAACTGTGTAAGTGGTACGTCACGCTCTCCACAAGTCTGCTTTTTAACAGAAAGGAGTAAACACCTCTGAGGTTCTGAGGACGTGTTTTTAAACTGTGTCCAGTGCTTGCAGAGATTGAGATAATGATAACTGAGGAGTCAGTAGAGAGAAAACACCAAGTCAGGAGAGAGCTGCCAAGGACAGGGCAAGAGGAGCAACTTGAAGTAACAGCACAAAATGGAGCAAAGGAAAATTACAGCTTGACTGCCCAGAAGCTGCCAGGCTGCCAGCTGAGCCCCGTGGGGAAGATGGTGTGAGTCCCAGAGGATAAGCTGTAAACATGGGCCTGGACAAAGCACTGAAAAATGTGCTGCTTGCTGGAAACCCTCCTGCTACTTGATGGAAATAGGATAGGCGGCCTAAGATGTCTCAGAAGTCATCTGTGAAGCAGCTCTAGAGGCAGATCATGAGCTGGAGGTGGTGGCCATTCCATACAGCTCTTCTGGTTACTGTAGCCTTCTCATCCTTTCCTGTCCCTCCTCCTGCTGCTCATTTCTCCACTCCCTTCCTGCTCTCCCCTATAAGGCCCATGTTTTACAGCTCTCTAGTTTGTTGTGACTCCCCACAAGAAGTTGGATAGTGTAGTGACAGTCTGGATTATCACGGTACACCAGAGCTATCAAAATCACTCATATCACCATCACTGAACGATACTGGCTGTCACAGATCTTCAGCACCTGCAGCTTGTAGAGATGGCCACAACTCAGCTTAAGGTTTTCCTGAGAGAAAATGGGTATGGATGTTCGAAGCAGGGCCCTGCCATCCTGGGATGGATGAGAAACGCAGGTGCAGCCTGCTCATGTGCTACTCACTGCATGCATGTGGATCTGTGCTCATGGAACACAGGACAGAACTTTCAGCGTTGTGATGGATGCTTTCAGACATCCATCAGAAGGTTGGTCCCACATGACGTGAACACTGGGAGAGCTTGGAATGAGGAAAGGTGCAGGATAAACCTCCTCCTTCTCCAGAAAGAACAAAGAAGGAACAGACAGAAGGATTTTAAGAGTGGCGTCAAATTTTTCTCACCCAAAAGCAATCTCTCCCCATCAGATGTTTCTGAGCAGATTAAGACATCTACATTTAGGCATCCTAAGTGTCTCAGCATCAGCAGGAATAATAAGCACATCTAAAGGTGCACTTCTCATCTGTAGGCAGACATTTCAAATGCGGCGTGTATTCCTTTGCATTGACTCAACGGGGATCCAAATGATTAGCTCAGAGCTAAATAGTTGTGTTGTAGACCTACAGCAGCAGGCGACATGGATGCTGCCTCCATGCCTAGACATGCCCTGTTTTCCCTCTTCACCAGGGCTGTAGGCAGCAAAGCTTCACACCGCTCCCACCTCGATAGTTTGATTTCCCTTTGCCTTTCAGCCCATTTTTGATTCATGCCTGGACTTTGTGTCTTCTTCCTTGCCACTCCCTATAGGCAGAGCATTCTTCCAGTTGAGGTTTTACAAACATCCTTATTCTTAAAACAGCCCAGAGCCACCCTGGGCATGGTTTGCTCAGCCCTGCAGTGTGCTGCTGGCACTGCCAAGGGAGGCTCTACTCTTGCTCCTATTTCACCAGCTTCTGATTTCAAGGAGGTGCTGGATCCCACAGACATTATAATAGATTTGCCTCTCTAAAATTTAGAAGGTCAAGTCATTCCCCTGTACAGAGTGGAAGATTGGGGAAAAGCAAAAGCAGACATGGGAACTGTCCCTTGACTGTCACCAGGTAAATGACTCCTGCCAAAATGGGGAAATAAATTGCTCTCTGTGGCCGCTGAATGTTGGACGAGAAGCAATGTACTTAAATTACAACAAAAGTTAGCTGTTAGGGAAAGATTTCTGAAGGAAAAGGTAGTGGGGATCTGCAGTACATTATCTAGGTGGCAGACACTCTTACAGCTGATTTTAAGACCAAGTATAAGAAACGTGTCACAGTGAAGTCACAGCTAAAGAGTGGAGTCAGGAGTTACATGGCTGTTCTTGACCGGTTTTCCAGAAGCAGATAAGTATCCCAATGTGAGGAACCACAGGGCAGAAATCTCAGCTCATCCTGGGGCAGGACAGTGGCAGAGCGGGAAGGTTAGCAATTGGTGATGTAGTTTTGTACCTTTTATGTTGTTGGGGTCATGGCCCTGTTTGATTTTTCGTGAAGTTGCTTAATTCTGCATAGCACACACAGAGAAATGCTGAGGTTAACAAGAGCTGAAGTTCAGGAGAGGGTACAGAACTGGTAAAAAGGTAAAAAAAAGGTTCAGATGTAGTTGTTGCTTCTACGTATTGCTCCAAGGGATCTAGAAAATGCAGATCTGACAGGGGATTTTCTCATTTGGAGAAGTTTTTTTAAGTGTTCTCTGTGCAGTTATGAGTTGCATCCCATTCCTATAGGACAAAGAGCTACCATTTGAACAGGCTTGCATGTGGACTGGAGAAATATTTGGTCTGACCTCGGAAAACGAGATTTAAGCTTAGCACAGGAGGTGAGAAGCTACCAGAGTTGCAGTAAAAGCTACAGCGCTAAGGCAGAATGGTTCCTTGGGGACAGAGTTGGAAGATAAGTTGAGCACTGTCTCACAACCTGTTTCTAACTCCCAGCCCAAGAACCACTGCAAGCAGCAGCTCTTCTCATGTTTTTCCTGTTTCCTCAGCCTCATGCAAATTCTTAGATAGGTTTAAGTTCTCTGTCAGGCCCTGATATCACTCCTGATCAAAGCCGAGCGTCAAAAGTAAATTATATTTGCATCTCCTCTAATGTGTTCTGCAGTCTACCCCAAACACCATATTGCAGTAGCTAAGTGGTAGCAGTACCAAAGCCAGGTGGACTGTATCAGATTTGTCTCCATGGACTTCCATTGCAGCCATATGGATATAGATAGTCTTAACCTGGCCCCACACAATGCTCTCGTCAGGTCTTTTCAATATCCTCTGTGTCCTTGTCCTTTCCCAAAGAAGATTTAATGAATACTGTGACAATAGGAATTTGACAACATGAAGAAAATAAATATTTTCCATTCCCATTTTCCTCAGAGACCTCCAAGACCTGTTAGATGTCTAGCCTGTGGGACAGACACATAACAGACATCTCACACTCTGGTCCCCACCAGTCACCAAAACCAGGGGACCATTTTGACCATGTCCTAACTCCCTTCTAACTCAGTTTCTTTTAATAGAAACACCTCTGCTGAGTCACATCCTAGCGATGAGCAGGGATTTGCCTAGGGAACGTGAGTGGAGAAACACGCAAGGACACTGACTCAGCAAGCTTTAGCAGGGTCTGCACTTGCTTTGGCTCCCTGTCAGGTGGTCATTATACAACGTTTTACTCTTTAGGTAGGTGCCCAGTTGCTCAACTTCATCCTGCTGTGAGGTCCAGCCTGGCCTGTCCATTTCTACAACCCAAGGGCAGGATCCTGGCACTGTTCCAGAGGGGTGCCCTCTCTGGAGGCAAAGCTGTGCTGTTCATGTGTGTCTAATGATGTGTGATGCCCCTCATGTGCCCTCAGTGCGTGGCTGGGCAGGGAGTCAGGCTAGAGTCAGGTTGCCACATGCCATAGATGTCCCCGTGGTGCTGTGATGGCTGGCACAGACTGCGCCACGCCATGCTGCCACTCCCGAGCCTCAGAACGTGACATGGGAGTACAACTGATTGTGTCGTCCTGCTGCAGTAACCACACTGCGAAGGCGAAGCTGCTGCACTGAGGGAAAAAAAGTCTCAGGACTGACTGGAATAATGGGGAGGGATACATGCCCTAGGCTGGACTGTTAATTTGTCCTTTTGCATTTGGGCATAGACATCATTGGATGGGTCCAGTCAAGCTCATCCATATAAAACAATTCACACAACCTCTTCAGTGACTGTAAAGATACCAGGGACACACTCCTTCACATCACATCTTAAGATCACTGTGCATCATCTCCTGCACAGTGGTCTGAAGACAGAAAAGTAGAAGTGGGATTTGTTTCTACCCTGTGCAGAGCCAAGCCCAAGCTAGCCCAAACTCATGGACCTGGGAAGGTTCCAGCACTGCTGTAACCCTCCAATCAGTCCTGCCAGGACTGGCAGCAGAAAGCCCTCTGAGAAGGGAGTGTGAAGCAGCCTCAGGAGAGGTGGAAAGAGGGAAGGACAAGCAAGGGAATTGGCTGAGCCAGGCAAGTCGGGTGAGGCAGTGAATGAATGTGTCATTCCCTGAGCAACCACAAGACAAGTCCCCATGTGGTTGCCCTTGCCAGGCAGGAGCATGTGCCCACACAATGTGTGTGGATTGCTGCTGGGGATGAATCCCCCTCAGGATCCAGCGGATGAGTCAGGGTTGACTCAGGTCTTCGCAGTCCTCCTTGCTCCTTGCTCATGTAGTACTGGATAGAGGAGGCAAAATATGAATGAAGCCTGTTAGTATTTTTCCTTTGTGACTGCTAGTCTTGCTATACACTGTAAAAATTGAACAAGGGCATTTTTTCTGGACAAACTTGCCTGCTGGTTGCACACATAGAGCTATAAATCCAGTCTTTCATAGGAAAAAACACCTTCTATTTATAAGCATCCCATTACACAAGAGCATGCTTCATTATTTGTGGGGAGACCATTCTCCTGCCCACATGCTGAGGTATCTTGGAAGCAGTATGTAGCTCTTTGAGGACTTATTATTAATTTGAATTTATTGAGTGCTGGCAGACATGCGTGGTGCTTTATGGTCACATAAGGGAACCCTTGTGGCCGCAATGTTTCGAGAGAAAACTCTCATGGAATGGTGGAAGCCCTCTTGGTTTAAGGAGGTTGAAAGACTCTATTCTGGTTTTTGAAATGTTGGCCTCAGAGGCACTCTGCAACAGAGTGCTGATAAACACCGACGGGAGTAAGCAGGGACTTTCTCCTCTGCAATCAGATAGGTAACATTTGCTATGCTGATTCTGGTCTGCCTGAGCTATATCTGAGAAACACAAACATGCTGGGTACACAGAAATAAAATTTGGTTTCTTCTCACCTGTGTAACCATGAGAAGACTTTATTGTCTCATTCTGAAGCAAATTTGTAGATTTCATGTTTTCTTTGTTCTTCCATTCTCCCATGCCTCTGTCCTGCCAAAGGGATGACAACTCCTGTAAGTCTGTGGTTGCTAAAAAAGGTGTAGTAATAAAGAAAAAGCATATTCCCAAACTATTTTATTTTAAATTATTTTTCTGTCACTGTGTTCCAGCAGGGATGAGTTAGAATTCAATTAATGGATGGACACTTGATCATGAAATTCTGGGTCTGGGCTTGACACTACAGAGTAGTAAACCATACAGACTCATACAAAATAACAGTTTTCTTCTGTAAAACAAAACTGATTGTTCTACATAAGTAGATATGTTTGGGTTTCCTGACTATCTATTTATGAGATATTTTTGATAGCTTCACAAAATAAAATCTCACTAAACTCTTTGGCTCATGGAAAAAGCCTTGAGATACTTACAATGGCCAAATTGTTGTAAAGGCAAAGAGCAAATAGGCATGCTCCATTCTTGCAGTAGATGGGAGAAGAGGTGAGAGTCAAAAGGGCCCCTCACACATATGCTCTTTAAAACTAGTGAGTCAACAACATGTGGGATGGAGTCTAGGAAACCATCCCACTAACCTTTTCCAGGTCCTGGAGCTTGGTGTGTGATGGTAAGGGTGATGATTAAAACAAGAATCTGTTATGTTTGGGGAGGTGGCAGGGAAAACCATTGTTGTTTTTTTCTTTCCCCTCCCACAGGTTAGATTACACTATAGAGAAAGAATTTACCCAAAGGCAGATAATGTTTAAACTATTTAGAAATAATTAATAGACATTAGAGTCATTGCATACTACAGAAAACTCTGTCCTGAAAGACTACACAATAACGTGCTTTGTTAGAGTAAAGGATGTTTGTTTAGGCTTAGTTGGTACTTCCGACTAATTACCCAGAAATGAGGTAGCTGTGCTCTTAAGGACTTCAGAAATGCACACTGATGAATGCAACACAGGCCACATAATTTTCAGAAAATGTGCAAATATATAGGCAAATTAGTTTTGCAGGTGGGAGCAGTGGGACTGTTTACTTCTTCAAATGTCTTTCATGTTTTCCAAAAGATCAATATAGCGTTGCATTTCATCTGCAGAATCAATTCCTTCCTTTGGTAACATCATGCACTAAAATAGAACCTTAGAGACAGCTGATGCCTCTGCTCAGAATACACCAGGATGCCATGGCCAGCAACAGGACCCCCCTTACCCCTCATGGGTAAACACTATTCCTCTTTGGGACTGTGGGAGCGGGAGGAAAGAGTGGATCCTCTCCAAACACCAAGTCCCCAAGCCAGTCCTATAAAACACAAAAAGTCATAGAATCATAGGATCATTATGGCTGGAGAAGACCTCCAATATCATTAAGTTCAACCATTAACCCAACTCCACTGTTCACCACTAAACCTTATCACCACGTGCCACATCCAAGCACCTCTTGAACAATTGCAGGGAAGGTAATTCCACCACTTCCCTGGGCAGTTTGACCATCGTTTCAGTGAAGAACTTTTTCCTACTCTCCAATCTAAACTTCCCCTGATGCAACTTGAGGTCATTTCTTCTTATCATGTCACTTGTTACCTTGGAGGAGGTTGACCCCCACCTGGCTCCATCCTCCTTTCAGGCAGTTGTAGACAGTGACAAGGTCTCACCCCAAGTCTCCTTTTCTCCAGGCTAAACAACCACAGCTCCCTCAGCCACTCCTCCTATGATTTATGCTCCAGACCCTTTCTCAGCTTTGTTGCCTTTTAGACACACTCCAGCACCTCAGTGACTTCCTTGTAGTAAGGGGCCCAGAACTGAAGACAGGATTTGAGGTGCAGTCTCACCCGTGCCAAGCACAGGGGGAGAGTCCCATCTCCTCACGCTCGTTTTGGCTGTCCATTCTCCCAGGGCATGAGAAGTGCTGCTGCTTGGCTGCTGGAAACCCTCGCACCCCAGGGACAGTGCAGCTCGCAGAAAGAGAAGCTAAACAAGTCCCAGCTCCTTTGCTTGTTTAACAGCACCGTGGGGGAGGAAGGGGATACATCCGCTCCTGAGGTTTTGCAGAGGAGGTTGGGAAACATCCCTTTTTCCCCTGAGATTCCTTGCAGCTGCAATCGTACGGCCCAACCATGTCCCACGCTGGCAGCACAGCACAGCCGAGCCTCTTTCTGTCGGTGCCGCTTCCTACCTCATGCTGCTCACAGCTCTGGCACACAAGCCTTGGTTTGGCTCAGAATGGGAAAGGTCTGTCCCACCGAGCTGGGATGTAAACAGGAGCTTAGCCTTACAGCAGCTGTAAGCCAGCTTTCTGGATTTGCTCCTTTTGTTTGCCAAATACTCTCTGTTCACAGGAAGATGATGAAAAACCACTTAGGTGAGTTTGTGGCTGTCTAGCTCCTAGCGAGCCGTAAATATTAGGGAAGGGAGGAAAACCCCACCCCCAAACCCAAAAACCTGGACAACTTACAAACCTTCTCTACAGCTTAAATAGAGGCTTGGTCTAATTCCTGTAGTTGGCGGGAGCAGAGCTTACCATTTCCCAGACAATCATTTAAGTGCATGTAGCCGCTTTAACTGCTATGCCTGTTATTGTGCTGCGTTCCTTTCGGTCTAGTTGACATGGAGCAATGAAATTACCCAGGTTTGGCATTACAAACCCAGGCACCGGAGCCAGAGAATGAATGTAAAAGGCAATAAATACCCTGCTAATCTCTCCAGCAACACAGAAGCAATAGCAGCAGCACTTGGCTCCAGAAAACTCAAGATGGTGTTTATTAAGACTTTTTTTTCATTCTCAGAGTTCACCTCATTCAAATTTTTGTATATACGCATATATTTGTGTCCAAATTATTCATACTGCTAAAGTAGGACCCCAACTTTTTTCTGGTACCCCAGGACTGCATTTACCTGTGACTCTGATATATCACTTAACATCTATCTGTTACTCAAGTCCCCATCTATGAAATAAGATTGGCACACTGTACTGAATTCTCACCAATGGAGCCTCTCAGCACCTCTTCTTAGTGAGTGGCTTTTAGGAGTGTAACTATGCTCAGATGGCTTTCATGGTGAAGGTTTCCATCCTTGTGGCTGAGGCCCAGGTCCTGCTCTTGTGTCCTTGGAGCCCTCTGACATCCTCCTTTCCCATCCTTCTGCAGTCCAGGGAAGGAGCCTAGACTGAAAACTTGCCTGGCCAAGGAAACAGCTGGGGTGTCCATTGTCTGCTGCTCATCCAGAGCAGGCATGCTTCTGTGTGAACCCAATTTAGGCTCAGACTGCCTGCCACTCTGCCCCCCCTACACCAACATCTTTCTCTCCTCCAGAACTTTCAGAAATGGAAAACAAAGATTCAGGCTGTCTGGAATCCACGCATGGGAGCACGGCAGGATGACATCTATAAATATCAAAAAAAAATGGCATCATTTAGCTTTCAATGGAAGGCTTATTTATCTCTCAGAAGATTATGCCAAGGGTTTCCACACAGTGTGAAGCAATGGAGTAGATATAAAGCCTTGACAGGAAATTTTTTATACACAAAATAAGATTGTAAATTTCTGGTGTAAAGCTATGGATTCCATCCATGAGACACTAAGTTGGATTGTCCTGGTTTACATCCACTAGAGATTTGCCCTTTACAGCCGTTTGGAATTATGATGCCTAATCAGACCGGTAAACAAAAGTAAGGGAGAGCAGCATGCCCCATCCCCACAAGGACCAGATTGTGTCAGGAGGCACGGCAGGGGACCCCAGACTGCCAAAGACCCTGGCTTGCCATCCCTGGAGCTGCACGCATGACCATGCACAGCACCTGAGAGGAAGGAATGATGGCTCAGTGTAGCCTGGCTGCACTGTGTGAGCTGCTTTGGGCAGCGCTGCTAGTTCTGTGTGGCAAAATAAAGGGCAGGATCAAGAAAAGGCCTAAATTCACTGAGCCTGAGGCTGGAGTAGGCACTCTGGTGTCTGCAGGCATGCCAGGCATGCAGAAGGTCATCAGTTCTGGACTGGAGAATGATCTGGACCATAATTCACTAGTGGAGCAGATGCACCCTTGTCCCAGGAACAGTGACAGTTTCCAGGTAGATATTCCATGGAGATGCATAAAGCTGGTCAATAATCTTCAGGATACAGAGCTTCATTCTCATCCCGCTTTCTAGAGTCTGTTAGCAGTAGGACATGACTCCTGGAAACCCAGTGACTTAGAGAGTGTCCCAAGCCAGTGAAGAACCTGTCCCCATCCTACTTGTCCAACAGAAAGGTACTGAATGTATGGCAGCATCTGCTGGGTTTCTCAGACAGAGAGGGGGACCCTTGTCAGCAGAATATAGGAGGAATGTCAGGCCAACTGTCCTAGTAAAAGTCAAGCAGACAACAGATTAACCAGTGCATACTGGAAATCCCCAGAAATTGACTCCAAGAAATTTATTGCAAGCATCCCCTGCCCCTTTCTCTAATACCACTTCCATTTGCATGAAGTAGCATCTCGTGTCACTGGAGTCAATGAACCAATCCCTGTGTTTGGGATCAAAACAAAATGAAACAAACCACAAATACAACAAACAAACAAAAAAACCCCCACTCCCCCCAAAGAAACCAGCCAAACCTCAAAACAAAACAAAACAACAACCAAGAAAACCCTCCCCCTAAAAAACCCCAACCCAATCAAAACCCCAAACAAAACTAAACAAAACAAAACAGAAAAGAAATAAAATGAACAAACAGTGATTCTCTATGAGGCAACAAAAGGGATGTGAGAAACACCATTACAGTTTTTGGATGCCGGTTGAGTTGGATAAAGCTCTAGGTGTTTCTGCTGAGCCATCCTGGCATTGAGGGCTCTGCAGCAGGACAGTCGATGTGCTCCAGCTGAGACAGTCCAGACTCAGGGCAGGTGGATGGTCCATGATTCACTCATAAGGTGGGTAGAAGAGACAGTGAGACAAAGGCAGAGAGAAGAAGGGATCCTGCAGGGGTTAGCTAATCATATAAAAAAAGGACATGCTTTGGTGTCCTTTCCATAATGTGTTCAGTGCTGTTATTTAAGAAGAACCTGGAACCCGAGTACAGTGGACATTTACAATTGTTGTAGTGACAGTCATAGGTCTACTTTGACTCAGAGCTGAACATGCACACGAGCAGGTAGTAAGACATATTTCCTGTCCTGAAGAAGTTCTGGTCCAAATGCACACGTCAGGGCAAGGGTGGGAAGAGGAAATGAAGGTCAGACAAGCCTTGTGCCCACCTGGCCCATGGAGGGGGTACAGTCAGGGGAGAAGGAATTCCTGTTGCTCTCCTCATGATGGTGCACAGTTATATCCTGCACCACGTCCATGGGAAAACTCCATGGCTGAAGTAATCTCTGGCCTCTGAACTCCTTGGAAGTAGATGATGAGTCTGGAGTGACAACTTCATGGAGTTTTGTCCAGGTAACTTTAGTTTTGTGTTACTGGGGAAAAAATGGATGTAGGTAAACTTGTTAACTGAGTGTTTCTATCAAGTTAAAATTATACGTCTATAGACCACCATGGTCACCCATTGCTGCTGCACCCAACCAATTCAAGTGACTTGAGGTTTACAAGGCCCCTTCAATTTAGTGATGGTTTAGCAGCCCTGAATTACACTGTGGAAAGCGCAGGACTGGAACAAAAGCCAAACTTTGTAAAAGCCATTCTAAGCAAAGCAGATTCCCTGTCAATCCATTCTGCAGGCTGGGTTAGCTCTGCAGGTCCTTGGTATAATAGTACCATCTCCTCCCACATGCCTTTTCCAGTGCAGGGCAAAAGTGAGATTTTCCCTCTTAGCCTCTGCTGCAGTTAAGCACAGCAGAGATTAGGGGCCACAACTCCTGCCGGTGCAGGTGCAAGCCAGAGCAGTCACCGGGAAGTGAGTTGGGTCTTGGCAGTGCTGTGATTTGCTCCGTTGTGCAAATGGGATCTCAGTACACAGCAGGCTTCCCACCCCTTATTCGGTCAGCGGTTTGTCCTGGACTGACCTGGATGCAGCAAGTGAGAAAAATACTGGACGAAGCCTCGCTTAATCCTGGGTTCTCTTTTAACTGGTAACCAAGCCGCCTCTGTATCAGCATGTTACATTGAGAGGATGTGGACAAAT
The DNA here is from genome assembly GCA_013398955.1 of Callaeas wilsoni. Lineage (NCBI taxonomy): Eukaryota > Metazoa > Chordata > Aves > Passeriformes > Callaeidae > Callaeas > Callaeas wilsoni. The sequence goes on along the minus strand of VWPU01018463.1, from coordinate 110,995 downwards.
ATATCTGTGCTGAGGAGTGGCAGAGGCTGCAGTCCGCATTTAGAAATGCTGAGCAGTGTGTTTTTCTAAGCTGGCTAATTAGTATGGGCTTGAAACTAACGGCTGTGTTTAATTGACAAGGCAATATGCCCTTCACCCATCCCTCGAGATGTCAGGGGAATTATTTCTTTTGAAAAGCGTGCCTGTTAACTCATTCCTCTCTATCCACTTTGATCTTTTCACTATAAGCCTTTCCCTCTGCACTTCATTTCTCCCTGTGGAGGAGCCCATGAAAGCAAATCATACTGATTTGCAAACGGCTCTTCCTGCCTTGCCTGCTGGGCTGCATGCCTGGGTCTCCTGTGCCAAGGACCCTGGTCTCACGTGAGGAGCTGGGGAAAAGACAGCACTACAGTCACAAAGCGTTACAACTGCTGCAACCCCAAAAAGGTGCTCTTACAGAAACTGAACTGCTGCAGACGCCTCTGTCCTTCTCCAACACAGTGAGGAGATGAGGAAGAGACAATGATTTCAGCAAGTCACAACTTTCCTCCCAGGTTGTTCCACTGGGCTTTGGATAAAACAAAAAATCGATGACCTGGCCTTTAAATGGAATGGAGGATAGAGTTTTCTGACAAACTTCATTATGATCCAAGTACCATGCAACCCTAGTGTAATGCACACTAAATATCCAGATACTTGTGATTTTTCCCCACACAAAGATCCTTGTTATTACTTGATGAAACCAGGTCAGAGTCTAAAGGGAAATAGTGGGAAAGAAAAAAAAGGAATATAGTAATAAATATACACTGATGTTTGGGGCCAAATCTTGACTTCAATTTGAAGGGTTCTGTATAACTATAGGAAATGTATGTGGATATCAGCAGTTGGAAACACTGTTGGGTATACCCAAGAATTGAGAAGTTAATTGCCAAATTGGCAAATGCTGCCAGTCTCACCACTTCTCAGTCTTGGTGCCAGTAGTGAATGTGGACTTGCACAGGAGTCAGAGGAGGTTTTCAGTGTTTAGGTTGCCCTTGAGATACAAGAGGCATAATTTTGCAAGATAAATGTTTATCTTTTGCATTTCCAGAAATATGCTTGAAGAGACTCTCTTCCCTCCCACAAGGGTTTGTTTGGCTCTTGAAGAGACTCACTAGCTTTGCATTTCCAAATACAGATGCCTCTATTTTGGCTTGCACATTCAGGGAATGGGCTAACAGTAGCTGTATTCCAGAAGTGCTGAGCACTTCTCCACATTTTTTACAGTTACTGCAAGATGCAGATCTTTAGGTCTTTACAAGGTCAAGCCACCTGGACTTAAAACACTGCAGCATGGAATTACAGTCCTATTTTGAGCCACCAACATTTTTGTTAATTTTGTTTCAAGCCAGCAATTGTTTGCAGTATCATAGCAAATTTAAAAAAAAAAAAAAGGCAGAAAAATGTAAGGGAGTAAAAGAGGTTTGGCTGTGAATAATGTTGCTAAACATTGTGCAGTAAAAGGAGATGACTTCAGGGACAAATGACCCTTGTGACAGACTTCCCAAATCACAGGATGTCAATTTGTTTTTTGAAGGCACCTACTATGTATTGCAAAGGACTGATGTGAAAAAGTGCATGCTGTCCCTAGACTAAATAAGTGTTGCTTTGTTTCCAACTTAGAAAAGACAGAAAGAAAGACGGAAAGGAAGGGAGGGAGAGAGAGAAAGCATGTCACAGACGAAAGCGCGTTCTCAAAGGTCAGGGCAAAGTGTCCTTACTTAAGCAAATGCTCTGGCGTAACTTCATAACGAAATAATCCTGCTATCTGATACTGCCTGAGAAATAAACAGTGTTTTTCTAAAGTTCTTGTCCATTTCACAGCACTTCCCTGTGATACTGTAATAAAGTAGGTTGCAGCAAGTATCCTGCATGCCATGCCTCCAAATGCACCAGTTAATTACTGAGCCCTTTAAACCTACTAACAAGACAAGCCTTGTTCTTTCAACCGATTGCTTTTTGCCAAAAAAGAAAAAGAAAAAAAGAAAAAAAAAGGCATTGGGCAAATAAATCTTTCCAGAGAAAACAGATTTGTTTCCAAATCAGTCAACTGTGCTGAACTGGAAAGGAAGAAATATTATTTTTTCCAGGATGAAAGCAAAACAAGATCTCTCCCTGTTTATCCTGTCTCACCCATTTCTAAAGAAGGTCAGTTTAATTTCTTCATTACTTTTTCCTGCTGTCTTATTTATCTTGAAGTCCTCTAGCCTATTTCAGTTTCACTGTCAAAGCCCAGCCTAGCTGGTCCAACATAGGAGTGCACTGTGCTTTGCCCTTCACAGCCATGTGAAGATGCTGAATAGAGCTGGGTGAACTGTAAACATCCAGACATTCTCCTTTCTTACTTGCTTTCTCTATGCTCCTGAAAAAACCCTATAAATCTCAAGCGTTTATTGTTGATTTAGTTTCCTTTAGCATCTTATTTGTTACAGATGCTCCAAAGCCTGTGAAAACAATCACAAATTCAGTCTGCCCCAGCCCTATGAACTGTGCCATGATGAAATACAAACCTTTGTACCATAAGCATCTTTTAATACTGGTGCTTGGGACTGAGTTTGGAAGGAAGGAAAGGCAGTACAAATACAAGGCAATGTAGTAAGCCAGAGAAGAGCTTTGCTACCCTCAAAACAGGTAGCTTGTTATCTTTAACTCAGAAGGAGCCTAGGGAACTCTTGGGGGATGACTACATTTCAACCCCAGTCAGCAGAGACCATCACGTTTGCCTGTGCCAGCCCAGCTAGAGTACAAGGAGTGTTTTGCATGCCATGGAGTCAAATGCAGAACTAGATGTACATTTCTTTTAATAGCCATGGTCTGTAAGAGAGGGTCATTAGATCAGTTGGTTTGATCTCCTAGATGACACCTTGAGGAAAGAAAAATGCAACCTGCTGAATTCTCCTCTAAGTGTTCTCATAGTGCTGGGTTGGTTACACCAGTTTAACCTCTTCCGCAGTCACGTACGTTCCACTGACTTTGGAGCATCAGCAAAACAGCCTGAAGGGACGTATATGCCAGCTGCTGATATGCAGGTCTTGGAGTCAAAGGCTCTGACACAGGATCAAGTGCCCAAGCCTTATCTACAGCCTCTTCTGTCCTTGTATTACCTCACTGCTGCCTCGGGTGCTGCGCATGCAGTCTCCACACCAGGAGCAGGGAGCTGGGAAGCGATGACTCAGGCACAGTACCCTGACCAGGTGCCTGTGCCCCGAATGAGTCTGAGCAAGTCTTGAGGCAAACCGGGTTCATGCAGTGCACGCACTGAAGAAGCTGGGAGAGCCACCACAGCTAAAGGCTCTTTGTGAAACTCTCCAGTGGTGTGTTGAAACCATAGCTGAATTCAGTTCTCAGCTTGGTGTCTACAGAGCTCTGGTCACAGCCCTGTTGTACTATGAAATGTGCTACTTTTAAAACCAGAAAACTACAGGACGTGATATATGGCAGTGTCTGCAGGACTCCACGGCTTTGCTAGCAAAATGAGCAGTAATTTCACATCTTTCATTGCAATTCTGGTTCAAGTGCCAACATTAAGTTCAGCAGTCCTTTCAAAACAAACCAGTGCTCCTTCATGGCACTCTTTGGTCTCTAGTCAGATTTTATCCACTGTCCCGGAGCTGCCACTGGATTTATTTTACCATGATGTTCTTCATTTGCCCAGACACTAGAAGATTAGTTATGCATTTTGCTCTTTTCTGATTTTGGTGGCACAGGATGCAAACCTTTCTACACCCTTTCTGTTTCATCAGAAGTGCTTTCCATCTTTCAGTGTCTGTTCCTTTTCAAGGTGGTACAGGGCTTTCTGAAGTTGTCTGGGTGCTCCTGCTGGAGTGAGAACCTTTCAGGATGAGATCACCTGCTTATTTCCAAGGGAAATGTCATCCCAGGAAGCACAAATACTCTTTCTTGAAGTGCTGCATTTCCAAAGGTGGAACATCTCTGCAGAGAGAGGAACATCTGTTTCTACACACCACTGGCACATAGGTTTCTATTAAAAGTAAGTGCCTTGGTGGTACTTTCTCTATACTGGATTCTGTGCTGAGAACAACTGATCCCACAATACCAAAGCCATTTATAAAATGCTAACTCATCCTAGCTCAGGCACCCACTGCTGGGCTACACAGACCGTTGTTAAATGTCACCTGATCCATTCTTCTGACTATCATGGGAATGTATCCACTCTCCATCATCAGTGTTTTCCGTTCTCTAGCCCCCTCAGACCTCTGGGAGTTGTCATTTTGAATCATTGTTAATATTAAAGAAAGTATTTCCACAAAAGCAAATGGAGTGACTGTGAAAATTGTCACACTTCCATTGAAGTCAATAGGAGTTACCTGAGTGGGAGCAGATGGCATCTGCTTTTTCTTTACAACCAGTGTTTATTCATTCACTCTAGGTGCCCCTAAAAACTTTACACTGCCAACCTTTCTCTAGATAGATCTAGTCCAGCCCGCATGAAAGCAGCATTTGCCAGCTGGGCTTCCAAGAAATTACATTGCACAAATAATTACCCTAGAGGAGAACAGCCTTGGCAGCGACTACCTGAGTTCTAGTGAAATGCAAGTAGTCAAAGGGCAAGGCTTAGGAGAGCACTGCTGCAAACTGTCTGGTGGAGCGTGTTAGAGAGACATTCAGCAAATGTGACTGAGGCCTCTGATTCTCTGCCAGCTGTCAGGTTTGGAATTACAGCCACAGCAATTAGCCATGATTACTTCCCGATGTTGTTAAGTACAGTGCAAAGATCACCAGTTGTAGCAGTTTCTTTTTGTGATATTTCAGTGCAGTGCCAAAGAGGAATATCAGATCTCAGGTCTGAAGACTAGGGATGAACTGGCAGGTGTGCTCAGGGAAGAGACAGGAGGATCAATATTTACTGTTTATGCTTAGCAGGTCTCCCTCCAGACATGCACTGGCAATAGCTGTTAAAACATTATTACACAGATAAATAACAGATAATAACCCTAAGTAGTGCTGTAGAGGTTACAAAGTCATCCCATGATGCAGTCATCCCATAGTAGTCCAGCCAGTTGCCCTGTAGTTTGACCATAAGCTATTCCCTTATCAAAAGCATGAAGAAAAGATCTATTTTGTTGCATAACCAAAAGCATTAAATGTTAACAAATTATTGGGCTTTACCTAGAACTTCTGTCCACCTTTGGAAGGGCACTGGTTTAGACCACTAAGATGTCATAGACAAACTTGATGAGCAAATGTCAGAATTGAAGATCTTCTGTATGAGCACCCTTGACACCAGGTAATCAAAAAAATGTTTCCAGCTGAGGTCCTCTGGAGATCATATCCAAATTTGGGAGAGAGCACCTCTCTAGGCAGCTTGGGATACTGGTTGCCAACTACTACATCAGTAGTACCCTATGCAAAGATGTTGTTATTTGAAGCAGGGGTAAACAAAATATTCTAAGCTCGCTACATCTTAGTTTTGTATTTCAGGTTTACAATTTCAGTGAGTATAGTATGAGGGCTATTTACTCTGAAGGGACTGGGTAACACCATCACAAACGCTCTTTTCCCTTTTCATTTAAATACTCCCATACTCCTACCTCATATACTCAAGGCTTTTCTGAAGACTTTGGAGAGTGAAGATGGGGTCTGCGTGGAGAGATCAATCGGTTCAGCAGACCATGCTGGAAGACTTGCTTATCCCTGCTGACATCAAAACCTGTTGAAATGTCTAAGTATACACCTAGAGATGCCATGACTCCAGTCATGCCTACTTTGCAAGTCTGAAGTTGAGGTGTTTGAGCCTAGAATATTGTGGTCTGTAAAAACAGTCAATGCACACAGAAATACAATTTTTAAGACCCAGCCAAATAACGTGCCATCAGTAAAAAATCCAACGCTTTCTTGAGTACCTTGGCTGCTGGACACCTGCTATCCAAGAGGTGTGATATGGAGCTGTTCAGTTACGAGTGATCGCAGGAGGCAAAATCGTTGTTTACCTTCCCCAACAGAACAGATGTGACTTACAATCAGACTTTGGTTAAACGCTCAAGGAAAGAGCATTTCTGCCAGATCAAATGAATGCCCATGGAAACCAACCGTGGCAGAAATTAGTTTAGTTAAACATTTGAACTAATCCTCTCTGAAGTTCTTTTGGCACTGTTTATTCAGCTTTAATTGTTTCATGAACACACAACAGTTTAAACAGGGCCTTAGAACCTATGTCAAGCCCATACAGTTCATTTGATACAATTTAATTTGACCACTTGAGAGGCATAAACATTCTTAGCATGTAAATTAAAGGTGTCTCTGGAAGGCATTCAGCTTTTTACTAAATGTTGTTAAGAAGTAGACAGAAGCCAAATAGAGGACTGTTGTACAGAGTCAGTAATCTGATAGTCTGCTATCATTACTATGAAGCTCTTTTTCACAGTAAAAACACCATAGACTTGAGATTCCAGGAAGAGGTGATTTTTTAAATATGAGAGAGTAGATGCTTTGTTCTTCCATAATTAATGGAAGAAAAATCTTGCTGAAGTTTGCGTTAGTTTCAGTTACGCAATGTTTGGAGTTCTATTGCTCCCTTACAGGACACAGCCTCATAAGTTATTGTTCCCAATGTTGTTAAAAATTGTGTGGTAGTGTAAGGTTAGCAAGTACAGAGCAAACTGTTTGATTTTCTGTCTTCTCTGGAGACAGGAGAAATCAGTGGATAAAAAAAATTACCCTTAAATATTTATTCTCTTATCTCAAATAGGAACATTTTAACTCTACACTAAGGTGAAGGCTCAAGTTTTCATTAAGTTAAGTTGAAGAAAAAGGCTTCAAAGACTTGTCTGCTGCTGTATTGTCCAGGAAGTAAAGACTGTCCTATGACTGCCCAGCAAAGTTTGTTGTACTGGAAGTGTGGGCATGCAAAGCTCGGGCAAAAACATTGCGCACAGGCTAGGAGATACAGAACAACCTTCACAAGGATAACAGTGCCTTCAAGTTCCTGATTTCCTCTTGATCTGCCTCTGCTAACCAACATAGCTGGAGAGATACATCTGCTTCTGAAAATCCCAAGCACCTGCAAAGCAGAGGTGCCGAAAAGGACTGACATCTATAGGGCATAAAGGCAACTGTGGGCCAGCCTCACAGAGAGTTCTGGATCTGCTGAGGAGAAACATCTTGGAAGGTGAGCAAAATGCACCTTGTGCATTTGTCCTCTGTTAGATTTGGGTGTGGGAGAAGGGAGACACATGTACAGGGTGTTTCAGCCTAAGGCAGAGTGATTAGTGGGGGTATCTAAGGGCAATTAGACTTCTGGTTGAAATGCCTCAGCACAGGCTGAAAGACAGGATGAATCTTGTTTCCAGAGTTCACAAAAATACCTAGGTAAGCCAGTGGTTACCACTTTGACGTATTATGCAAAGACAAAGAGAAAGGGGAAAAACAGGAAAGAATAATAATCTGCCTTCTGAGCTACTTTAAGTAAAAGTGAAAGGACATTAGTCAGTCAGGCATTTGAAGAGCAAACTCAGCACAATGCTGAAAACTGAAAGGAAAAAAGTTAGAAAGTTGTGTTCATCCATTTAGCTGCTGTTCTCCTCTTAAGAACCTTCTCTTGCCTGCTTTGGAGCAATTTGTGACTTACAGTTTGCTACCAGTAAACACTAAGTGAGTGGTAGAAGCGCAGTTTGTCCACAGAAATGGCTGTGGATATGCTTCAACATGGTCCAGATTTCCTAGAAGCTTGTCTAAACAAACAACTAAATCTTGATATAGCACTTCTCATCCCCAGATTAGGGTCACCATTTTCTACCCAGACATGTTATATTTTTATCTAGGTCTGGATGGGTGGATTTCTATCTCTGGGTAGGGGAAAGATAAAGGTAAAATGTGCACTTGTCTACTTTGGCCAAGGGAAGAGCAGCAGTGAAGTCCCTTAAGGATAGGTATAGGGTGGACCTCATAGAGAGATGGGCCTCAGGGAGCTGCGGAATACATGAAGGCTGACTTTGAGGATCTGGGTCAGCCAAGGTTAGAGGGGCATGTAGAAAGAGTAGGAAGTGAATGAAAGAACAAAGTTACAGCAGGTTGGGAGGCAGTGATACAGCAGAGATAGGACTGAGCAAACTCTGAGAAAAATGCTGAAGACATGTTAGGAGGGATAGGTGGGAGAACGGAAGGTCAGGCAGTTTCAGGCTGTGGCTGGGACTGGAGGATAAGGAAGAGAAAAGCAAAGTGTTCTGGTCTCTCAGAGGGAAGAAGCTTAGGACAAAGAAATCACAGGGTAGCTCTCTCCTCACCCAGCTTTAACAGGAATTATTTTTATGAGAATGAGATGAACGCATAAGCTCTCTCTATCCACTTCAAACCCATGATAAAAGATGCTCACCTACAGTCTCTTTTTACTTTGACCAGTGTGTTAATTTAATTAATTTTAATTAAATACTTTAATTTTCAAAAGACTTCTAAGAGATCAATACTACCATGGGCCTATGGGAACAACTGTCTAGAGGTATCTATCACTTCTTCAGGTTAGGCCTGCTCTACAGTCACCTTTGAGACTGCAGGGAATATGTGCTTGCTGCTGTTAACTGCAAACTCACTCAGCAGCAAAAGCATAGAGCTCAGTTCAGGCTGCAAAAACTCAAATGAGAGCTTGAGCAACTAGAACACCTTGCAGCACAGAGACAGAGGGGGTCTCATTCTTTAAACAGGGACCTGTAATGCCATTTCAGATCCCTGGGGGTACCCAAGAGGTCTGGTCAGCCTGACAGATACCACAGAAGTCTTAAATGCAACATATCCCTTTGGAAGAAAAAGGTGAAAGCCATACAGGACATGTTTTGGCATCTCAGATAGCGCTAGATGCCTCTGCATGAGTAAGCTGTCCTTGTGGTTTCCATAAGATTCCATCTCTACTGCTGAAGAAAAGAAGGCAATGACCACTGCTAAGGCCAAGCAGCACAAACTGACTCCTGCCCCTTCTGCTTAGGGCTTGTGCTCTCCTGTCTAGGCTACTTGGTCTTGGATCTCACCTGGACAACATGTAGTCTTCCCGTGATTATGAGAGAGAAATACTTCTTTCTGCTTGTTGTCTTTTTCAGTGGGAAGTGTGTGAAATACTGTGACAGCTGTGCCTCACTTACCTAAGGGATGTTTTTCCAGAGTGCCCACGAAGACACATCACAGCCTGGGGGTATGCTGTTAGAGCATGAGTGTGAGGACACAAAGCCTTTTGGGCATGGCTGAGGACTGGTTTGGGTTGAGGACTGGTTTGGGTAGAGGGAGCCAAACCTGGAGCATTCTGATCTATCCTGCGTTTGGGAGGGCTCCACAGGATTTTTTTCAGAGCAGTATATATCTGGGATCAGCATGTGCATGATCTTTGGTCAGCTGATACAGATCACCGCTAACATCAGATAACATTTCAGGTTTGAAATGAATCACTGCCATTGCTGTCCAGTTTTCTTACTGCAGTCAGTCTCACTGGGTAAACACTTCGTTGTTTGGCTAATCAGGTAGCAAAAAAATAAAAAAGGAAAGAAAAAGTGGTTGCTTAAGAACTACTGCTTTTTGAGGGCTTGGGATTTCCATTGCTTTTGCTGGACAGCAAAAGCTGCTAAGCAGAACCAGCCGACTGTGACACTCCTGTGCACTGCTGTTGGTTTGGGTTGGAACGCGTTCCCTCGGCATCCATAACCCAGCCGTGAGAACAAGCCTCACCGCCCCACAAACCCCGCCGAGCCCGCCTTTCAGTGCTTAATGTAGTTCTTGGCCTGCCGTCATTTTGGCAGCACTTCGACTGCAGACCTCAATTTAATGCAATCATTAAATCTAAGATGAATACCATATAGGATACAGTCATTAAATCCCAGGCTACAGGTCTGGATCTCAAGAGATGGTGTTGCCAGTCCCTGTGCCCAGAGAGTCAAACATACCCCATGCTACCCCAAGTGATGTTTATGCAACTTACTCCTAAAAGCTGCAGCCTCAGAAGGAGCTTTGGTAGCTCCGTAGGTCCCAGACCCGCAGCAATGACACAGTGAGCCACAGTGCCTCTGTGCTCACAAGCTGCTGCTCTGGGAATCAGGAGAACTAGGCATTGCCTCCCAATTCACCTGATGATCTACTTGGTGACCCTTACAGACTTCCCAAAATTATGAAAGAAGAAATTATGACATTGACTTTACCATGACAAATCACTTGTATGAAAAGCATTTTTGTTAAAGATCTACAGACTAAAAAATTCCTAATATTATTAGCACCTAATAGTGTTAACCATTTAAAATAATCACTATTATTAAAATCAAATAATAACTCATTTTAATACCCTTGGAATACAAAGCCTCAGCTAACTTTTTTTTTTTCTTTTGTGGAGGGGAAATATTAGGGGACTGGTCCCCTTTACCAGACTTCCATAAGATTTTGGCTGCAAGTTGCTGGATGGCAAGAGAGGCAAATTTTTGCTCTTCAGTGTATTTTTTTTACCCCATCTCTATAGGACTTCAGCAGGAAAGCAAATGGCTCTTTCTCATAATCAGCTTACCTAATTCCCTGTCTGATGGACAGTCTGTAGCAAGCTCTCTCGAGGTAAAAACCAATGGGCATGGTGGGAGCACAGGGTCATCATACGCGCAGTCCTTTGCCTTTCAGATTTGGAAGTTTTTCACTGCCCTGGGATCTTAAAGGTGTTTATAGAATGAAGGTTTCAAATGCATTCCTGACTCCTTTTTTTGAGAGAAAACCACAATTACATGGGCAGAGTACATAGTGAAGGTTTTTGACTGCCAGGCACTGGAGAGAAGATCCGCAGGAACACTTGTGTTTGTGTAGCTTGGGTTATTTAATCTGGAATGTCCTTTGACTCAACTGTCCTGTCCTCCTCTCCACCAGTGTGCACAGAAGAATGGGGCTCTTGGGGGACTTCCACTTCCCCTACACAGGAATTTTGCCTCTGACATGTATGAGGAGTAGGAACACGGCTGCAGCAATAAATAAATACCAAAGTGATTAAAAACAAATGTGTGAAGCATTATTAATGATACACTGGAGAGAATGGAAGCGTACTGTGCCAGAAACACCATCAGGAACGGAACAGATATCAAGGGCTGCACAGCCTGATGTTAAGGCAGCAGAAGGGGACAAAGCAGTGATTTACTGTGCAACATCTGAGCCTGCAGCCAGATAGTTCAGGGTTGATCAGTGGAGCTGCTTTTTGAACTAGCAGGTCAGGTCAGACTCGGGTCTATGCAGGTAACCTACCTCTGTCAACAGGAACTGCCATGTTTTGCCTTGTTCTCAATATTCAGCACACCCCCTTCCCTCCTTCCATCATGTTTTCTATACTCACAACTCTTGGAGAAGTTTTCACAATTTGCAGCCCATGCGTCCTTGCTTTGAAGGGGTTTCTGGAAAGACAGCTGGAATGTCTGAGTGCCCAGCAAAGAGGTCTATTGTGCAAGAGTTTGGTGATAAAGAGGGCTCTCTTTTCTATCATTTTTACACTGATATATTTGAGATGCAACCATCACATATGCAGTGCTTTATTCCAGTAAGTAATTATGTGACAGCTCCTCTTCTGAGCACTCATGCAACCACATGCAGATGGAGAAGGACACAAGTCATTTGCATACAGAGCAAATATTTTGTCATCACCTGCTGTTCATCCTAATGAGATTTTGCCAGACTCATTAGAATGATTCCACGCTTCTTAATACCCACTGGGATTGCTTTATTATTTGATGGAGTCAACAGTTGGCATATGCCACAATGTCTCTGTATTCAGGTCTCTTGAAACCTCTGAAGGCAGCTAAACAAAGGCAGTGAATAACCAGTTTTGTTTCTTTCCTTCTCCCAGGATGTCTTAACGCTGACACCAGTGACTCATAAGCACCACGGTTAAAGGGATCTCTTTATCAGCCCACTCCCACTGGCTTCTGAAGACAGTAGGCATCTTCTCACTAGAGACTGGCTTGTCTCTGCATGGCTGAAAGCAAGGACCCTGACCCCTCCCTGCAGAGGACTCATGGGGATTTCTGTTTTTCTATTTCTCCTGCTGGTTTTAAAAACCTTGTTTCAAAAATCACTGACGGTGGTTTTTTCTCTCCTGTTACTCGATCAAAAAACTACATAAAAAACAGGAAGGAGACCTATTAAGAAATTACAGAAGATTTGGGCATGGCCCAAATCCACAAGATCCTTTTTGTGTGTAAGCTTTCCATAGAAGCTGGTGACATTGAATTAGCTCAATTGGTTAGAGCTTTACGATTAGAAATAGTGCTAATAATGCCAAGATTATGGGTTCGGTCCTCATATCATGATGACCACTCACTTAGGATCTGGACTTGATGATCCTTGTGAGTCCCTTCCAACTCAGAATATGAAATTAGTGTGCCAGGAATTGAAGTAAAAACAAACCAAAAAATAGAGATAAATGCTTTTTCTCTATTCTCACAGCTGTAATTTGAGGTGTTCCAATGGAATTAGTGGGATATAATTGGTTTGGGTGTTACTTATAACAACATGGAGTAAAAACCAAAAATCCTGAAGTGTGATATTGAAGTTGACTCTGTCACTTTAAACAAATTCACTCTGGATGATTTTTGCTTTGGGAGTCTCCCTTTACAAACAGACCTTGCCAGGAGCCAGAGTAAACATTATGTTAATCTTAGATCAGCCTTTAATTTTCCTACTTCCTTTCCCTTCCCCTTTCCTTTCTATTTCCTTCTCAGACAGCAATACTATAGACAATTTAAATCAGACGTGTCTGTAGCTAAACAACAAAATCACCAATTGAGGACAATGAGAATAACAATAAACTCAACATAGTAATTATTTTCCCGTCACACAAGCAATTACAAAAGCCAAGAAAGAACAACTGAGTGCTCTTAACCTGATATTGATCATTTAATTTTCTCAAGCCGTGTAATATTAAGCAGGCTAATGCTCCTACAGGGAACCCTGGCAACAATTAAGCATAGCTATGAAAAAGTTAGACTCATTGCAGGCTTGAGCAAGGGGGATAACTCACTGTTCGTGCCAATGGTAATAATTATGAGCAATGGAAATAGTGAAATGAAAGACAGATTAATACTTAGGCGCAAATTCACCATTTCAGTGAGGTTTGTATCTAGGCCAGGTTTGTGTTTATGTGACACACTTGGATTACTTGACATTCCAGCAAGGCCAACCTGTTGGTCAGTGGTTGCCACAGGCTAACTGGGGGTTGTAGCTTCTGCCTACAAGGTGAAGAGAGAACTCGGCCAAAGTTTAACTCGTGAGCATTGTGACGCACAAGGTCTTCATTCACACTGTGTGCTGAGGCACCATCATAGCTAACACAGGAAGAGCCAAGTTGGAGCTTTTTGCTGTTGGGCTGGTTTTAAACTTGAATTATCTGTTGTTCATACCACAGAACATGAGCCTCTCTTTAAACCTGGAGGTTTGTTTGCCAAAACGTAGGTTCTGGTTGGCTTGAGTATCCTACCTAGTGCCTAGCTGCTCGTCCTAGATACCGTTAATAACTAGTAGTTTCAAATCATATTTGCTAGTCCCGTGTCAATACCTGAAATATGGGAGGACATCTCAAAAGAAAATTGATACCTGTGTTTAGGCAACTGGGTTGCACGCCAGCGTTTGCTTCCATCTGTAGCTTTCAGATGCTGCTGACTGCACTGACTGGGTTTCAGTTGACTGCACTGGGAGCTCGGGCACCTGGCTCATCTGTTGACACCAAGAGTGTGCCACATCTTCTGAAACACTGGCCATTGGAGCTGTCCTGCGTCCAGCTGCCTCTCCAGGCAGACATGTGCCTCCTGTAGATACTGTGCCATGTCTGCCTGATCAGCCTGAACAGCTCAGCTGCCTCACAGCGTCTCAGGTGGCTCATGGTACTGTGTGTGAGCAACTTGACTGACCTCATGGAGTGTGTAACAACTGTTTCCAAAGAGGGAGACCTTCCAGTGCTGCCCTCAAGATTTAAACCATGAACAAAGGACAAGCTTGCTTATGAGAGCAAACTCAGACTTGTGTTTAACTTCGAGCACAAATAAAACCCATAAGGAGTCACCATCAGAAGAGAAAGAATGGTAAACAGACACTGTGGAGTGAGGTTTTCTTCCCCATGCTTTCATGGTGGGTGCAGTAGCAGTTCCTCAGAAGCATTCTTTCAGTAAGGATCTTGTCAGATACAGAGGAAACACCCAATTGTAACCATATGTGGGGGCCTCGCACAATGCAATCCCATTCCAATTCCATTAATTTTAGTTTCTGTTATTTCATGTTGTACCACTTAAATGTCTCTAGACAAATTATCTTCAAAGTCCTACACAAATTAGCAAAAGGTTGAATTTCTCCTTTCCTGATTTATGTCAAGGAAGAGAGGCCTGATTTAGACAGGTTAAGAAACTCCACCTCAAGCCTTCTGCTACTTCTGCAGGACTTTAAAAGGCGTTCAAAATGTTTGAATGGGTGTGCTTTTGTTTCCGTTTCCTGAGGGAAGCTGGAGTAATTGATGTTTGCAGTATTTCTGACCATCACCAATCCCTCTAGCCAGTCAAGGGAAAGAGGGAGGGAAAGAGGGAGAGAAAGTCAGAGAAGTCAGATAATCAGACATTCCCTCTAGTAAAGGATCATTAGTGAAAGATAAATGGATTCTAATGGTCGCATGGTATTGTAGGAAAGAAGCACGGAAAATTCTGGCCCTTTATTTTTTTATTGCTCCTTTCATTTTTGTTTTATTTTCCTTTTAGTTTTCCTATTTTCTGTACAGATCCCATCTTACAGAAATCATTGCCTTTCATGATAACCAAAAATCAAAGAAGCCGGAAGAATAAAAGTTGCCAGTGACATAAAATATGGGCAGACATAGAAACTCATGCCTTCTAGGAATTCCTGCAAATGCATGATCTGCCTGTCGCAAGGAAAGAAAATTTTAAAAAGAGAGGGGGAGGGGAAAAAAGCATAAATTGAAATTTATTTTCTTTAAATTGGAATTTGACTTATTTTAAAAATGAGCCTATCTAAAATTGTGATGAACACATGTTAAAGCCTGAATTTACTACATTTAATCATACAATTTGAGCTATAATGAAAGAAATTTTTTTTGAACTAAGCACTCTATGTTCACTTACCAATTTTGAGGAAAGGTGAAAAACTGACTTTGTGAAAGTCATGGACTAAGCAGAATTTATGGGTCTGCTCAACTAGTTTTTGAAACAAAACTGTTTGCTTCGTTTACTCAGCTCAAGTGTCCTGCATATTATTTGTGGTATCGCAATGAAGACATATTGTTTCACAACAACAAAAACAACAACAACAATAATAGTAAAAGCTGCTAGCCAGAATGTGTCCTCTGGAAGAAGGCACACCCCAGAACATATGGCACCGGCCACTTGGGCAGCTGTGCAGGGAAACAGGCTGGGCCCCGCAGAGTTTATGAGCTTAAGATCACTACTGTGCAAACACAGCCACACACCTCCTGAACCTTCCCTGACCTTAAAATCCTAATGCTGCCTTCACATGACACCGCACCTGAACTGATCAGCCACGCTGCACTGAGCCAGCTCAGGTCTCTGCAGCCACGGCACAGCTAATCTGCATCCAGATAAACTCGCCATGGGTATTTGACAGATGGATAAAGCTCAGTCTGCCATCTTACTCAGTTTAGCCTGAGAGTATATCTGAGAGCTGGAGAACCAGAAGGACTTGTTTCCCACTTCTAGGCTCTGGGGCCGGAGGATCAGCTGTATTCATCTAAAATCTTGAAAACCCAAGTGACCAGATCAATTAAATTGCATCATTTTCACAAATGCATCCTTGTAAAATAAGTGTATTCCACTTTTCATTTAATTCCATTTTCTGTGGGAGTAGAATCCAACATAAACAGAATAATAAGAACAAAAAAAAAAAGATGAGTGGATCACTCTCCATTTCCTGCTCTAAAAAAAAATTATTAAAGTTATGTTACCAAATAAACATATACCATTTAAATCAGGGGCCACCCCTGCTGTGTATCCTCTAGGACCTCTTCTGCTCCTGGCTAATATTAACAAAAAGAACAGAATGCAATTTAAAGCAGCCGTACTTTATTTAAGAGATGCAATTTAGTATTTACCAAGCAATAAGGATTTATTCTCCTTAAAGAAAACAAACAAGTATGAATTCAAAACAAGATTAAAATAGCTACTATAGACCAAGGTTCCTTGCTTGATGGTTTAAAACATGCTCACTTTTATATACCTTATGCTAACCTATTCATTCTGAAAGCTATCGACATAGGTTCAGTCAAAGGATTCCTTAATTACACTTCCTGCCTTATTCTGAGTCCCGGATAGTCTTGTCAGAGTTGAACATCTCTATTATCCATCCTTCTCAACCTGCTTCTTGCAGAAAACTACCTCCATCCAATGTGACACTTCAGTAAAGAAGGCTCCATACAGGCTCCTTATTGACCAGCAAGTCAATACACTCTACCTCCCAATTCAAACCCTTCTACACAACAGAAATAGAGGAGAGTCTTAAATGGAAATCTCCATTGTCATTCTCGCTTTCCAGTTTTTTCCAGGAGAAAAAAAAAGCCAAAGCATGAGGTCATCCATGCTTTTCTCCAGAAGAGACATTTAACCTCCACCTAAAGCTTATCATTATTTAATTGTTGCTTTATGCAAGCAAATTCTCTCAATATAACCCAGTATCTGATCTTGCTCTACCTTGAACATTATAAAAGCCCTTGAGAAGGGCTGGTCCTATCTCCATCTCAATCCTGCAAGATCCTGGACTTCTTCCAGTTCAGGATCTAACTGGCATGTGAAACAGAAACATTGCCTAGTGACAGTGATGAATGGTCTGCTCTTGGCTGTTGCCTGCATTCACACTGCTGGATATCCTTACAGTATTTGATTGCATAAACCCTGAAATCCTTTTGTCCACATTAAGGATGTTTGGTCAGCATTATGAGATCTAAATAATAATCTTTACAGAGGAGACTGGCAAACTAGTGCCCAGTGTAAGTAGAGAGTATGCAGAGAAAGTCCACCTGATAAATGAAACTCACTGCTCTCTCAGGACTATGGCAATCACATGTATGGAATTGTTTGAAGTAAACTAATGATTAAAAACTAAATAAAATTAACAGATACTTTTTGCTGCTACTGTACAGCTTGATGTTCTATAACTGAAATTATAAAAGCAATTAAAGAGCAATTACAATCAGCAAGTGAGAGAGTTGTGGAAAAATCAGATGTGGGCTGTGGATAATTCATTCTGACTTAAATAGTCACATGTCTAGGTGGGTTCCTTCAGCCAGAGCTAAACTGAACTGCAGCGCAACCCTCAACAGGAAGACCAACCACCAACTCACTAAATCAGGTGAGTTTCAAGGATATGGACACCTGAGAGACCCCTAGATGCAGCAGGCAGGAGAGGCCAGAGCCAGAGAACTGCGAGGACCTCTCCTTCCCAGAAGTGGCCACAGTGTCCTCAAAACCCATTTTCTTACAGGCTAAACTCAGTTGTTCCCAAGCTACTCTTCCCCCATTTCCATACCAGTTTGTCCCTTTTTCTACCCCCTCCCACCATGCCACGGGGCAAGGAGAGCTCTTGAACTAGAGCTTTCCCTCAAAGTCTGTGCTGTATTTGCAAACCCATCTGAGGTCTATGATCATGTGAGCCCACACCCTGACAATTGCCTGGAGGCTGGGGAGATATTTTTTAGGAAAGGGGAACAAAGAAGGAAACAGAAAGGAACCCTTCCCCTTTTCTGCATGTAATACTTTTTTAACTGCTTATCATCAATAGATTCTGGAGCCTCGAAAAGCAGCATGAAAGAGATGGGTCCTCCCTGCATGTCAGGCCCACCTCTCTGCAGCACAAGCTCTGGGTCTGCCCACACGGTCCCCCTGTCAGAGGAGGCTATGCCCTAATGAAGTCTGATGCAAGAACATCATCTTCCCTGAAAGGTCTGAAAAAAGCATCCTGACCCCTGCATGTCCTCTTGAAAACCAGGGTAGGGGCAAGAAGAAATGGTGAAATCAGAACAGGAGAAGGAATCTGAGTTGAATTGAAGTTGGTGGGGTTTTTTCATACCCAGCACATCTTGTTATTCTGTCAGTAGCTTGAGGCAGCCACTTTAATAAAAAACTAGTCAAAGTTTAGGGAAGACATAGAGAAAGAGGTGCATGTGTGTGCATGCTTTTACCAGTGCTGTTGCTGACAAACCGAGGTTTGATAAAGTACATTTCTTGCTTGGGGGGAGGATCTAACTGTACACCTTTTGCCACTGCAGAGAGAAAATGCAAAATATGTTTACAAAGCCACAATAAAAATATGCTAATGTGTCAAGGGGCCTTTTTTGGCACTTAAACCCTGAGAATCTGCCTGCAAACCCCTTCGGTAACTTCTGCATTGAAGGTTCCCATATGAGTTACCCCAGTTAACATTGGAAGGGGTTAAGGAGGAAAAAATCCCAGCTGCAACCCCAGCTTAAACCTGCCTGTGTAAATTGGTCCTGGATACCTGTGCAGGTGTGTCAGGTATTTTTTTGTGCTTCTGGGCTTGGACCAGCCAAACACCTCTGTTCTAGAAGTCATGTGCCTGCCTTTCTCACCTACTCCTCCACCACACCGATTTCTTTCATGATCATTTCTCAGCCCATCTCTTCAGGGTGTTCTCAGCAGAGAGAGGGAAGGGAACATCTAATCCCTGGTTGTTTGGCCAGGTTTGTGGGAAGGCCTTTATTTCCAGGAGAAAATCAGGAAGCCTGTGTGAAGGAGAACAGTTTGCTCTGATTAGAAAGCAGGCAACAAAACAAGAAGGCAGAGGCTTTCTGGGCAAAGTTTCTCCAGGGAATTTCTGCAAGCCGTAGTCCCATTATGAAGATTCTTTTCATTTACAATCATAGAATCATTCAGGTTGCCAAATCCACCACTAAACCATGTCCCCAAGTGCCACATCTACAGTTTCTTCAGGTACCAGTGTGTGTGCTTCTGCTCTTGCTGGAGTAAACAATAATCGGGCTGTATTTTACCTCATCCACAACGTATTTCTAGGGCTTTATTTGCCATTAACAAGTGGCAGAAGTGCAAGGAGTGTGCACACATCTCAACACACATGCAGGAAATGTTCATCCAGCATCCCAGTCCTGGAGCTGCCTGCAGGCAGGAAATAGTCATCAGCACCAGAAACTTTAAATTTTCATTCCCAGAGTAAAAACAGAAACATTGCTCCATTGACACGCTGTCGTCTTCTGCTTGTGCAGGCAACTTAAGGCTGAGGCTGGTAACTGCATCCTGAGTGGAACAAAGCGTCTTGATGGGTGATGCAGCTGGCAGGACTTGGATAGGGTCCTTCCCCTCAAAAGCTGCAAAAACAAGACTGGTTTACTTTGGATCTTTACTTCTAGTTTAGCATTTGATGAAACACATGGCATTATAGTCAGGAGAGCCTGCCTCTCCCCCCGAGACACTGCCCAAGGAGTAGACAATAACAAGTAGCATTGATTTATTGCTGCGGAGGAGGTAGAGAAAGAGGAATGTAATAAATGCTGAGGAGATGAGAAACGCACCCGTTCCCTCACCCCCTACACACTCACAGGCACTCCGGAGAGGGAGAGGAGGTTATCTGCCATGAACAAGCACATTGCTGAAATTCTAATGGAAGAAGAGTCAAAGCAGGTAGGAGGTGGTAGAAATGCTGAGCTTGATGCCCATTTATCATCTTCAAATGCTGAACCCAAGTTGGTGAGGAATGTCAAGAGAAGGTCACCCTATAATTTGCAAAAATATTTTGTAAGAAAATAGAATATCCATCTATTTCGTATGGATAATCAGAATAAATAAGCTTTATTCCAAAGCAAATCAAACCCCTTCTTTGAAGGAATACTGATAAGCTTGGCAGAACAGGCACATAAATGTTAGAAAACACTAATTTAAAATTACCTTTGATACCTTAATTCATCTCCCATACATACAAGAATTGTGCAGACATGGTTTGGATTGTCCGATCAGGCAGTATTTTCCCACACAGTTCCTTCCTTCAGTACACAAATTAGACTCACTTGTGGCTATGGCAGCATCTTTACTTCATGTTATTCCGAAAGCTAGAAGGGAATAAGGAACAGGACTGTGGGACACAGAAAGTACAAAATTACATCCTTGGATGTAATCCTTTGTACCAGAGAGCTGGGAAATACTGTTCATCCAAGCTTCTCATAGATGGGTTCTGATTGTGTCCTTTTACTTTCTAGGTGCCTAACTCCCAAACCCAGTGGTCTGGTGTGCAGAAATGCTGAGCTCCCAGTCTCAGCTGAGACAGGCAGAGAGATGCTTCAGTGATTCACACCGTCGTGTCATACAGTAAGTGCTCTGAGAAATCAAGTCCCGGTGGGTTCAAACTTGGCAGCTGCAGTGCTGACTTAGATACCCATTTGCCAAATGACAGTATCATGATATCTCACAGAAAAGTTCTGCTAAAATGAACCAGCTAATGGCTGGGGAGCTCTTGTTCTGCAGCAGCAAGCACTACAGAAAATCCCATGATGAAAATATTTCAGGATTCAAAGAGCACGGTATAAATCAGGAATATACTGGAAAATAACATATTGAAGTAGGTGCTTGCCAGCTGAGACATGTTTTTCTAGTGCATAGTGTGAGGCTGCAGGACTTTGAATACATGAAGAAACCCCAAGTACGTGTGTGCAATTAAAGACAAAATTAAAGGGAGTTAAGTACTGTTGCATGACATCCACATGACTTATCAGCAGGGTAAACACCATGATGTTGAGATTTGCCAAGGCAGCTAAAAGACCACACCTGTGGGGCGAGAGCCGGCTCCTACAGTATGTGGGAGATAAAACATGCTGTCAGCAGTGGTTTCACACATAAACACTGGTGGCAGTGGACTGGTGAAATTTAGGAACCAGCCCAGTCCAGGCTATGGACTAATACCTTCTCTTGGGTGCAAAGCTTTAAATGGCTACCCTTGTACCTTCTGCCTCACACCCTAGGATTCGGCCCATTGCAAACTTTCCCCAGTCTCAACGGTTCAGTCCAGTTCTGTAAATTCTGGGGTTTGTTTGGCCCACTGTCCCAGTTTTAATCATGGTATGCTGCCTGTGTCAGTCCACCTAACCCAGGCCCTCATCCCTCTTCCCACAGTAACCATCAATTTGAGTTGTGCTCATAGAGCCCAGTTCCTTGTCTGCTCTGTTTTCCTTTCTCTCATACAATTATCTTTTCATTCACAGAGCACTGGAGAGTTTCAAAGGGTAAGTCATATCATTTTTTTGCAAACCAGTCTTTTCCCTCAATCTAAGTCTTGTCCATGAGGAACAACTACATGAAGTTTTCCTCTCCACCCTATCTGAAGTAATTCAGCTTCAGGCAAACACCTGGACTGGAAAACTTTACTCCCAGTGGTCAAATTTTGGCAACAATGTAAATGACTGGTAAATGAGGAATCTTTATAAAATGTAAACTGTCAGAGCCACCTGGAAAAACCTTGAACTCTGGACAGAGCTGAGCTGCTTCAGTGTCCCCAGCCTCAGATGTACATCCTGGCCATGGGTTGTGTATTTTTAGTTCAGAGCTGGGTATGCACCAGCCGCCCGTTTAGCTCTGCCACCCTTGTTTCCATCAAAAGGAAAGCTGCAATGTGATGTGAATGATTGTAGGACCAGGATCTCCTCGGCTCTGTTCCTTGAGTTGGGTAGATATGAACCCCAAGAGATTCTCCCAAACCCTTGAGAGACCTACTGATGTGTCTCACTGAAGATAGTGGTGGTGCCATGGACTTCTCATCCCCACAGGCAGGCATGAGGTAGTCCCTCAACCCCTAGGGACCTGCTGCCCTGACAGGTCCCCAGGGTTACATGGTGGTGACCAACATGCTCGGCATGTCTCGCTGTAGGCTCTGAAACCAGTGCCCATCCATTTCTGACAACGTGAACACCCAGCAGTGTCGTGCCTTCAGCACCCCACGTTACATGCCAATGTTAAACATTAACTGGAAATCAGTAAGGTCTCCAGCTCTTTCTCCCTGTGGATCTACTTTCTGGCCTTGAGCAAAATCTTAAATTTTTCTGGGAACTGATTTCCTCAGTTAATAAACTCTGTGGTCGGATGCAATGAAGATCGATTTATTAACGTTTGTGTAGCATGGGAACATCCTTGAGGGGAACGCTCAGGGGAGAGCAGCATTGTTACTCTTATCTCCTCCAAGTTAGTATCGAACACATCTGCTCAGGGTGACTCAGTCCCACGTCTAGCCTTTTGCTTACTAGAAAGTATAGCAGAGTTTCTACAGTACAATGAAGCATTGGAAACAAACCGAGACAGGGATTTATAGCTGCACTTTCTTGCAATGTGTTATAATAGCCAGCATTATTTAATCACAGAAACATGATCTGGCCACAGCTAACTAGCTTTGCTCAGGTGTGCTTGTAAATTTAATTTGAGTTCTTCTACCTTGTGCAGAAGTTGAATGCAGGCTAATGTGTGTGCTGGAAAAATAACAAATCGTATTATGGTATAGAACAGGACACCTTTCAGTTGCACAATAAAATAATACAATTCAATGCATGGAGTATTTATATAGCACCATTCAGAAATATATTTTAAAGCTTTATACAAACAACATGCATGCTATACCACAGCCAATATGTCAAATCCTATTAAAGAGAAGAAAGCCATTGTAAAAACAAGTCTTCAATATACATTTAAACAAAGCATTCATTGGAAGAGGAGCCCACCAACAATTGAACCTATATAGGTATTATTAATACAGGTCCTGATAGGAAACTGAATCCATGGAATAAAATATTTATCCATTATGCTCTCCACATAAACACCGGTATAGTGTGTTTTATTTTAAAAACAGTGTCCTGAAAGGCAGAATAGATGGGTCTGGATGTTCTTTTCCACTTGCATTATCCCAGCAAATGAAAAATGAAAATAAAGAGGGAAAAGAAGGTGGCACAGAGGCGAAATGTGTGACAAACTCACATCCTCTGCCTCACTCTACTGCCTGTGTTTTCCCCATGGTATCCAGAGCCTGCGATGCTTGCTGCTTACTCCATTATGTTCCCTCACCCACCTACTGACACATTTCCATTGATCGCCCACACAGGTTTAAGCACTTCTACCCGCATGCACTGAAAGCTTTTGCAAGGCAGCTGAGATACCAACCACTGTAATAGGCCATGGGGTAGGAGGAAGCATGTTTTGGGCCATGCACATCCCTCTGCATCAGCTCTGGGGTCTGAAAGACCTTTCGCAGCCACCTGGTGGGGCAGAGGTCCCTGCTCATGGGGACAGTGGGGTGACTGCTGTTGTGGGGCTTTGGCTGAGAGAGGCACAGGCTGCTTGGCTGCTGCGTGATGTAGTTTCTACACTTCTGCCTTGGCAATGCACCTGTGGTAGGAAACATGGGAGAAAGGCCAGAAAGAAACCACAATACTGGGAATGTGCTGTTTGGTAGTACAAACAGCTGTGAGGAGAAGAGATGACAAAAAGCTGCCCTTGAAATCTCATCCTGACTTGATTGTAGGCAGCCTTGCTACTGCCTTCAGAAATACTTTTACAGTCCAAACTGACAAGAGAGTATCTGTGTTGGATTTATCATAAAAACACAACAGCATGTGCCAAAATAGTATGTCTAGCCCTGAAACAGAAACGACCTAGCTTTTCATCAACTAAGAAGTTGGAGAATAGTATACAAATATTAAGTGTTACTGACTTCTTTTCAGATGCACCTTATGAATAAAACTGGATGCTGGTTCACTTGGGTTCCTGGAAAACCTTATCTCTAAGTTGTAATGTCAAATTAATACAGTAAAGGAATTTATAACTTGTGCTTCTCAGAGGTTGTTTAACAGCTTGATCGCTTGCCAGCAATGCTTTGTCATTCACTGCTTCCCACTGGCATTATCTTAAAATTAATACCAACAGCCAGTTGTTCCAGAGAGCTTAACTGAAATGTGCAATACTGGGAGACACAGCCAACACACCAGTTCCCACTTCATGTGCATTTATAATTACACAAGAAGTGGTGTTTACTGTACAGTCAGCTCTGGTGCTCTCCGAGATGACTCACCTACTCTCACTCTGCTACGCAGTGCTAACTTTTACATATAGCCTCTATCTACATGGATATCCAGACTCATCCTCTCTAACTCGGAGCTTTTTGGCCGGGATCCCTAAATTACAGCCTGTCTTTGCTTTAGGCTCTTCCTATAGTCAGAGCAGGGAAACATGCACCTCATGAAGGCGGTTCTGCTCCTTGGTGGGCTGAGTCATTGCCGGAAGGCTGCACCCCCTCTCCGTTGCTCCATTGATTGGGGAAGGAGCCCCAGGCAGGGCTGGCAAGTCTGCTGTGTTCCTGCCCCAACCAGCCCTCCCCGCTGCTGCCAGTGGGCTGAGAGGAGACCTTGGAAGGTGTGAAAGCCATACTGACGCTTGTCAGGGGTGACTCCACTCCTGGCTTGGGCGATTCAGTTAAATAAATAAATTTACATAGCCAAGCCCAAGATGACTTAGGTGGCAGCCCCGCTCTGAGTTGGAGACATGCGCCACCAAGCCCCGGAAGCTGCAGTCAGGCTTTCCCAGCCTGCAGTGGCTGAACCACCCTCACAGTGCAAGTCACACAGCCCCTGACCCCATGCAGGGCTGTCCCCAGGCTGTTTCCAGAGACAGCGCTCATTTCACCTCTCCTTCCATCACAGCGCTTTGCCTTTGCTTGTTTCCGGGGTTGGTTCCCAAGTGCTTACCACCTCCCTGCTGCATGTTTCCTCAGCTGCTGCCTTACACATGCTTCCTCCACTGTTCTCTGGGTACACCCTCTCCCTCGAGCATTTCTCTCCCGCATTGCTGCTGCTCTTTCCCACCAAGCACGATTTCACCCCTGAGTTTCAGATAGCACTCCAGACATTCACCAGACTCCAATTCTTTGGGGTCATGTCCTGCAGAAAGCATCCACTGCCTCCAGGGACCTCAAGTCCCTTCCTCAGTCATGGGGAAGATGAGAATTAATCACAGAGCTGCAGCACTGGCTTTTGGCTCCAGCCACAAATTAGCCTATGGCAGGCGAAAGAGACTGGAGCAGCCGAAGGGTGTTACAGGTATTTTCAGGGAGTAATGGCTCC
The DNA here is from genome assembly GCA_013398955.1 of Callaeas wilsoni. NCBI lineage: Eukaryota > Metazoa > Chordata > Aves > Passeriformes > Callaeidae > Callaeas > Callaeas wilsoni. The sequence continues at coordinate 85,896 of VWPU01018463.1, read as the reverse complement.
CCAGTACCTTGATACATGGGGTTGCCTTCTCTCAGTCTGCTAAACGTCTGATCTGCACTATTCCCCCAACCTGTGTCTTTTGGGTATAAGGTAGAAATCATTTTCCTTAATTTTAAATGTCTCTAAAATGAAATAACTTGCAGGCTGGAAGTCTCTGCTTGTTACTGTAAAGTTACAGACAGGGACTAAGAGGGTTTTTGTGCAGGTGTGCATGTTTCTTGGCAGGAGGCATATGATCCTAAAATGCCAGCCAGTTTGTGGAGTGAAGTGGCAACTGTGCTGGTCCACAGGGTGTAGGATACTGCAGGCATGTCACAGCCCTGTCCCTTGGACCTGGGCTGCAACAGGTCCTCTTCCACAGCAACAACAAACCAAAGTATGTATTTTCCACCCCAGTCTTTGCTCCTTGTGTCTGCCATCAGACCTAGAACAACTCAGATACTCTGCAGGCAATCTCTTGTCCATATTAGGGTTAAGTTTATGGTCCCAGCATTATTTCCCCCTTCTGGTTCGGGCAAAAAATGAAGAACAGGATTTCTGCCTCTAGTCTGAAGAGACTAGAGTCAGACTTTTCATCCTTGCTGAAGAGTAGACTACTGTAGCTATGCACCACAAGAGGGTTATTGAAGTTACAGAGAAGGAACTCTAGGCTCAACGTTTGAGGAGCATTGCTCTTAGAACTACAAAGAGTTCTGCATGGCCTATTAATAGATTTGGTCATGGCCCAGTGCAGCTGTACGCCCACTGAGCAGAACAGTATGTCCTAATATTGTTTAGTTGGCTGATTACAACCTCAACTCTTATTTTTTTCCCCCTACATTACTACTTCATTTCCCTCCTGCTGTTTCAAGCTGCCGATTGATCTAGAGGTGTGGGTAGACAAAAGAAATGTATTTATATTACAGCATAACTGGTCTATATTGCCAAGTTAAAGGCGTGTAATCGAGCAGGGCTGCAAATGGAGGGTAGGTGTATTTCACAGCTGCTTCATCCCTGTTTTTTTGCTACTACGAGGAGCAAAGCAGTGTATGTGGGTGGGTTGGGGAGTGGGAAGGAGCAGGTTGAAGCACAGTTTGTGTGACATACCAATGACAGCCACTTGACTCTGGCACCTGTGTGCCAGCCTCGGGCTGTCAGAAGCACCAGAGCCTGAAAAGAAAAAAAACTAACACATAACAATTTCTGCTCTAGTAGGGCATGTGTGTGTGCATAACAACACTTCAGCAGAGAAAAAAGTTCCTCTCTGATCATGGATGAAACCAGGCCAGTGTGGTTACAAGTCCAAAATACAGCAGAACATGGAAGATCGTCATTATGCTGATTTGTCAGAAATGTATATGTTGTCCTCCCTCACCTCCAAACCAGCTTTCTAGGCTTGGAAATTCTCTTTATGCCTTCAAAGCCCAGCCTCGCCCAACCCATGCAGAGTGTGTTGAAAACCCCAATGTCACCATGGAAGGGCTGTGGAGCTCAGGCTGAGCTGTTTTGGCTGTTGGTGATAAAAACAGAGGGTAAATCCAGTCTTGCAAGCAATCTCGGGCACATAACTCACTGACAAGGCAGTCCAATGGTTTGTGCTTTTTTGTGTCTGCTCCCTGCACAGGCAGAGCCAAGTATTCAGAATCACAGAATCACAGAATAGTCTGAGTTGGAAGAGACCCAAAAGGATCATTGAGTCCAGCTCTTAAAGGCATAGTCCATACAGGGATCTAATATCCTGAACTGGGAATATCTCCCATTTCAGAGGAGCACCCAGGGTCACACAGAGTGATGCTCTGTGAGCTGTATCTGGCTCATGTTTGGCCGTGCAGGCTCTGTAACTTTCCTTGGTGCGTCAGAACTCTTTTGCAAGAACCCCTGACTCAGTTATGAACCTTACTGTCAAAATCCTTGTACGGGATGTTATCCTTGGGAAAACAGAGGTTTGGTTTGGTCCCAAAATGGATATATTTGAATCCACATACCTGGAGTCTTCTGACAGCTGCACTCATGGTGCAAAAAGTTGCAAAGCTGCAAGATCCAACAGTTACTTTCTCGAACACTTCTTACATTTCTTGAGTAGCATGACAGCATCAGGTTAAGGTGAAATTTTGAAGAACAGCTCCAAGCTCCTTTTGCCTTTTCAGAGCTGAAGGAGTACTTAGAGGAAGAGAGTCATGGAAGGCATACCAGCAGCAGAAATGGATGGTGCTGCTGAGGTCCTGCAGTAGCAGAAGCACCAAGTCTCACAGCAAGCACCTGGCTCTGGCACACCACCATTAACAAAGCAAGAAGGCACAGAGTAGAAACCTATGGCAAGTTCCTAGCAGGGGAGCCAGGATGTGGCAATACCATGAGTTAGCCCTGCTGTGATAACTCCACAGATCCATGCTCCTCCCTTAAGATAAACGTAAGTTTGTCAGTGCACATGGGATACGCTGCCTCAAATTTTCCATGGAGTAAGATTTCGGAGAGCCGGCAGTCACGCTGGGAGTTGTTGCTGTTCTAGGTCACACCCAAGTTTGCCACAAGGTCACTTTTTCACATTGCCAAGCCTACACAGAGGAGAGTAGCCAACCCAAATCGACTGAAGAATGCAAACAGAGTGTCTCGTCCGGGGCGTCCTCGTAGTCACCTCAGCATAACCCTGTGGGTGAAGAGTGGATGAGAAATGAAAAGAGAACGGCAGAGCAAGTTCTGTGAAATAGAAAGGGGAAGACATTTGGGCTTTTTTCAGTTGTTGCATGGGGCTTTCTTTTTAAGATAATTATTTCTAAAATACAGCTCTGCAGCATGAGATAAATGTCCTGTTGTTCCTGTGGGATATTTAAAAGTGACTCATTAAATATTTCAATAGCACTGTATTGTTCCAGAGATGGAAGGCTTGACAGTGAAAGAGAGACTTCACTAAAAATTAGGAGCGGGCGGCAGTGTGTCTGAAAATTCTGCTCTACAGCCCAGTAGGCATCTTGAAATTTAGCTGTATATCTGCTTTTAAAAGTTTGGCTTTATTTACTGGTATAAGCTGGCAGTGGCCTCTTGATTTCCACTGAAGTAGACCAGTTGATACTGGAAGAAGGAATGCATTTCATTATGCGTGTTAAAAAGAAAAAAAAGAAAAAAGAAAAACCTGGAGGTTTTGATGTGGAAAATGTCTTCTCACTGACATTAAGATATACCATAACACTGCCCCTCCCTGTAATTCCTGTACCAAGACCACACTTTGTATTTCAGGTATAGCATGGTGTCTGGAAAGATGAAGTTCAGAGACTTCAAGGAGTGACAAATTCATCATACCCCCTCAGGACTTATTTCAATGCTTAATTAATTGCTGTTAAGATGTGCACCTTATTGCTAGCTGAAACGTAGCTATCTTCAGCCTCCAGCCATGGGATCTTGTTATGTGTTGCCTGGTAGATTAAAGAGTCTCTGCAATAAAAATCTATGCAAAAAATTCACTTGTTACAGAATAAAAATTGGGTGAGGCATATCAAATTGCAGGTTTATAGGTCACAGGAAGGTTTTTGGATAATTTTGTGCTGATTGCTTGTAACAAATGCTGATGGTACATTTAGAAAAAAATGATAGTTCTTCTCGGTAATTAGGGAAGCCTGTGGGGCCTGAATATGAGTATGGTTTCAGATGGACTGTAAGCCTTAAATTTGGAGGATAGTTTCCAGCACTATATTTTTCTTGAATGGTTCTTCTGGGTTTCTTATCTTCTTTGCCAGGTGAGTCACTTCCAGTGAAAAGTACAACAGTTACAAAGAGCTCAAGAAGAATAAACAAAAGGCATGGGCTTGTTCTCCTCTCCCTAAAGTGAGCTAAAATCACAGCCTTCCCCTGGTCAGGGTTTGGACACATTTGGAACATATTCACTCTTCACGCTCTGCATTCTTCTTGCAAATAATACATAATTACAGAGATGTAGCCCCAAGTGGAAAAGGCTGTTTACACAAGCATACACAGCACACAGAAAATAATGCTTTTTACATGCCTGCTTTAGAGATATTTAACAAGTTAATTTCTTTTTATTTTACTTGAGGTCTGTCCTAGCATGCTAGTAGCTGGGCTCTAAATTGCTGCCTTATAGGGATTTCCAAGAGCATTGTGCTTTTTATTATTGTTGTTTTCTGAATCTCCTCCAGTTTACAGATGTCTCTTTTGTACTGAAGCACCCATTTGTCAAACCACCATGTAAGGAAAACCAGTAACGAGGTAGTTGCTGTGCAGCATAACTGCTTTCAATTCCTGATGAGGGAAAAGGAAAGCCAAAGAATAGGATATGTGACACTGAGTGCTGTGAAGCCTCCAACAGCCAGAAAATATCATACAATAATAGAATGGTTTGGGTTGGAAGGGACCCTAAAGACCATCTGGCTCCAAGCCCCCTGCCATGGGCCTTCCAGGTTGCTCAGGGCTCCATCCAACCCAGCCTTGAATACTTCCTGGGATGGGGCATCCACACCTTCTCTGGGCAGCCTGTTCCAGTGTCTCACCATGCTCACATTAAAAAATTGCTTCCTAATATCTAATCTAAACTTGTCCTCTTTCCAGTTTAAGGCCATTCCCCCTTGTCCTTTCAGTACAAACCATGGTAAAAAGTCCCTCTCCTGTAGCCCCCTTTAGGTACTGGAAGGTGCTATAGGGTGTTCCTGGAGCCTTCTCTTCTTCAGGCTGAACAACCGCGATCGTCTCAGCTTGTCTTCATAGGAGAGCTTCTCCAGCCCACTGATCATATTCACGGCCCTCTTCTGGACTCACACCACCAGATCCACATCCTGTTAGGACCCCAAGGCTGGATGCAGCGCTCCAGGTGGCATTTCACAAGAACAGAGCAGAGGGGCAGAATCACATCCCTCATGCTTCTTTGGATGCAGCCCAGGACATGGTTGGCCTTCTGGGCTGCAAGTGCACATTGCCAGGTCATGCCAAGATTTTCAGCAACCAACACTCCCAAGAGTTTCTCCTTGATGTTACTCTCAAAGAAGAGGTACCTCCTAGTCTACCTGTCTCCTTCAAATGAGGCATGCGATGAGCTCTGCACCCCATGTGAAGGAAACTGGGTTCTGGTCCCCCACCACCTCAGAAGCATCTCCCCAGTCTTCAGAGCAATCCTAAGCACCACAGTCTGAATTTGGGTCTGATGTCTTTCTGACATGCTAACTGACCTCCGTGTGAGAAGGCAAGGCTCACAGAGCTGCCAAGAGAGATAGTGGGCAAGCCAGGAAGTGATGGTGCCATAGCAGGGGAGTCCCTGCCCTGGGAAAAGAGGAGTGCCAGGGCTGACGCATATATATTGCATCATTAGGTAAAAAAAAAAAATAGTGTTTACAGTAAGGAGGGGAGTTGGTTTGACTCAAGTACTGGCATGCTGCCTCAGGTTTTGTGGATACACTGCAGGGCACTTTTGAACCTGAGCCTCTTCTTACCCTTAAAATGGGGACAAGGTACTTTTCTTGCATGTAGCAAAACAAGACTCAAGTGGGAATACTTCCACTAAGTGCATGCATCCCAGGAAGTGCCTACAAGACATTCCCAGTGGCAAGTAATCAATTAAAAGGGGGAGGAGACCTGCATGGACGAACAAGGAACTGCTGTCAAAACTCAAACATAATCAGGAGATACGAGAGGTGGAAGCAGAGACCATCCACCTGGGATGAATATCGGGATATTGTTAGAGTATGCAGAAATACAAGTAGGAAGTTCAAGGCTTATTTGGAATTGAATCTTTCTAAGCATGTCCAGGATAAGAAGGTTGTTCTTCAAATACATCAATAACAAGAGGAATTCTAAAGAAAATGTGCATACTCTGCTGAAAGGAACATGGACCCTTGAAACACAGGTTGCAGAGAAGGCTGAGATACTGCATGTCTTTTTTGCTTCCATCTTCACTGCCAAGGCCAGCCCTCAGGAAGCTCTGACTCAGTGTACCAGAGAAAACATCTGGTCCCTTCCATCCTTACCTGTTCCATGATTCTGCTGAATTTCTGGTGTTCACTCAGGCAGAATGAGCTATTGTGCCCAGAAAGGTCATTCCAGGTGACCACTATAAGATGTGCTCCATAGCTGGCAAATGGCCAGGTGACGTTTCTGGTAGTCATGTCCTCAGATACCTTATAGGTGATGTACTCTTGAAAAAAAAGTCTCATTAAATGTTAAAAACACCTGTTGGGTCTTTTGGCCTAGCAAAATTATCTCTCTGGCTGCATACTGATCTTCTACTGGAAGACACAAGAGGAAGGAAAAGAGAAGGCAATCCTGTGAGGGTCAGTGTGAGAAGAAGCTGATGCATGGACTAACCTGCAATGACTATCTTTGAGAAAACACTGTAATTTACATAGAATGTATTTGTCAAGCTGCTCTCAATACTATGGACACCATCTGTAACATTTAAGGTCCATATCACACACAACAAGACTCTGAAGACAACACTGCAGCTGATCTTTTCTCAGTATTTTATTCTCTCAGAATTCATGTGACTGTATATGTCAGATTTCCATGACTGTACTCCTGAACACAGAGGAAAGAGGACATGGCAACATACAATTTAAATTGAGTGCGATTGTTAGAGAGATTTGTGAAACCTTCATTGGATTATGAAGGAATGTTGACCTTCCTCTGATGGGGTCACTGCTTACATGGAGTTGTTCAGGTTCGTCCTCACTTGTCTTTAAACCCAGTTCATGAGCTCTGAAACTCCTGAGTCTGTGAAGCCACAGCTGCAAATCCCAGGAGAATGAGCACTGTTAGTTTTCAAATCAGCAGAGACTGCACAGGAATTGCAGCTTCTTGTGGTGCAGTTAACATGCATTCATCAGGGGCTTTGAGATCACCCGCTGATAATGATAAGAAATCACCTGCGTGGTCATGTGAGGTGACAGAAACCCTGCAAACCCTTCTCTTCCTCTCTTCCTCTTCCCATACATTGTACACATCTTTATTTGAAACTGAAAATACACCAGGTACATGAGAAGGAGAATTCATCTTTTCTGAACGTCACCACAAGCATGAACACCTGCCAGCCACTTATATGAAAAAAGAATCTCTGCCAGGATGGGAAACTATCCTATGTAAAATGGCATCCTCAAGCATGCCATTTTAATGAAGACACCAAAATTGGTATTCCATGCGTATGAGAAAAAAAACAGAAAATATGTTATTATCTGAGCCCTTTGCAGCCAGCCAGATTTGGGAAGAAGAATGCATCAGCACATCGGGGACCATGAAATAATGCCATGCCTGTTCTGTTGCACGGTCCGTAATGTGCACTCCCAGCCAGGTAGTGTTAGCATTTGGGCAGTGGACATGCAAGGGAGGTGGTGTTAACCCTTTCAGTCTCTCCCATATGCACAGATGTCCATTAGCTCTGCGTCTGTTTAAAAAAAGAAGGCTCAATAAATGCAGAAATAGACAAATTGCTGCTGAAGAAAAACATGGAGAGACACCAGCAAGGGGCACATAAAACATCTGAAGAATTACTCCCCCGAGAGAAGAAAACTTGTGATGACGCACTACTGAAGACTCCAGTCCAGGCTGTTTTTTAAGGCTTTTGAATTCCTTGCTCCCTTCCTGACCTTTTATGAACAGATCAGGGCCCTCTTTGCAAGTACCATGGGAAGATGCATGTGTCCTCATTGGCTTTCTGCTTGCAGCTTTTAACAGCAGGCTTTTCACACTTGTGCTAAGTGGGATTTAATGATATGTCAACAAGTGTGCCCAATTAAAGAAGAAGATAACCCATTAAGTCGTGTTGTTTCAAAACAGATAACCTGCAATTTGGAAGCAATATGCTGTTTCAAAAACAGAGTAGTTTGTTTACAAGTCATGTCAGGTAAATAAGGTTCTTGTCTCCTAGATGACCGGGACATCCACAACAAATCTTACCTGGCTTATCTAATTTCTTTGTTATTGTGTCTGTGTAATTAGGCAGAGAAACAATCATGCCAGGGGAAAGCATCCTGACTCATCAAACATCACATATCCTCTTATTTCTTTTACTCTGAGAGGCTGTAGGATTTTGAAAGATGCAGCAGCACTTGAGTCACTGATGTTCATTCTCAGTGCTCAGGTCCATTCATGATCTACAGAAAATCCTGATGGATGGGATTGCCTGCTCTGTGTTTGGTTTCCAGAGAAAAGGGACAAAATGGGATTATGACATACTGCTTCTCACATGTGAGAGAATGAGCTCATTTTTCCCAGCAGTGAATAAGGGGCCACCAGTATATTTTCAGAGGATCTGTGCACTCCTGTTTGTTCCCTTCTTGTACAGAGTTGATCATCCTATACCATGTCCTGCCAGCTGAGAGAGGTGTAACCTGAAGGGAATGCTGATGGCCTCCCTGTAGGTATGTGATAGCCCAAGGTTATTAGCAAGCTTAAGATAACTGGAGCTCAAGCCACATCCTGCTGAAATACTAAGGAAAGCTTGCTCATGACTCAATATGGAAAGTGGAAGCATAAGCTCTCCCTTAACAGTCATAAGACATCACTGACAGCAGAATGAAAACTCATTGTTTAGGGCAACATATTACACCAAAACAAGGGGACAAATCAGGTGCAGGCAGAGGCTGAACAATCCTGACACCCTTCTTCCCTCCTTATTCATCTGGGTGTGTGCTCACGTAGACACAGGGTGGTGAGGGTGTGGACACGGCGCGGAAAGTTGACACGCCGTTTATGGGATGGTGTTCCGAGGTCCGTAACGTAAATGCTGCTCTGCTCCTTGTGACGTTTCAACTGACCCAGACATCACTGCTTCCACCACGTCCCCTGGGAGCTGCCCTTGCAGCCTGCTAGCATTATGAAGGCTATTCAGTTTATGTTTTGCTTTGTTCAATTTAATCTAATCGCTCTTGTCCATGAAAGTCCTCTAACCACACTAAACAATTCCTCTTCCTCACTGGAGTTTACACCCATCAAATACTTGTAGATAGTTATCGTGCTTCCTTTAGTCATTGTTTAGCCAAGAAATACAAGTCTAATCCAACTTCTGCTGGTGTAACGCTGAACATGGGAGGAAAAAAGCCTGCCTAATGGAGAACATAAGGCAGGCTACTTCAGCATAAAGCTTTTTAAGAACTTCCCTCTGGCAGATAATTCACAGCTGGCCTCAAAAGAGGCATTACTATCCAGGAGGAGGGCAAGTCAAGAGGAGCTAAAAGATGATCTGATTTAGGGCTTTGTCAGTCAGGTTTTAGTGGCTGGGATGATACAGGACAGATTCAAGTATTCCTCAAAGCTGAGTCCTCTCCAGTCCAGACCAGTGTTGGGAATGGGTTAACCATCTGCTAAGCATGGTGATGAATTGCCTGGAAGAATGCTAGCTGGACGGTGTCCATAATTGAATGGACACTGTATGAATGAATGTGAGACACTGTCCAGGCTCATTCCCTGACCATTTTCAGTTTACCAGTACACACACAGCCTCTGCCTGGTTTAAGCCCTGGTGGAGTGGAGGGCTCATAGAAGACCTTTAGTGGACACGACATTCAGTCCCTGCTCTTGGGCACACTTGCCCCTGCAGGCTCTGGGGACTGGAGTTTGGAGCACTGGTCTGGAGGACATAGTCTGCCCTCTGTCACTGAATTCATGTACCCATAGGACATCATACCATTTTTGTTTCTTGCCGATGTTCTCACCTCACTTTCTGTCTCTTTTTTTTTTTTTTCTGCATTGATTTCCAGGCACTGCATTGCTCCTAATGCATTTAAAATGATCACTTTATGAATATTCAGGATTAATTTTTGCAATAGTAGGAACAGCACAAATCTTCAGAAACAGGAAAGACACAATTAACTGGTTCCAGGACTGTCTGGAGCAATATAGAAGAATCTATTTCACGAGGTTGCAGCAAACCTTTGGCCATGTGCATCAATGCTCTGGCATTTCTTGCTAGGAAAAATTAAGTCTAACTGGAATTGTCATATTTGAACTTCCCCACCCACTGAGGTACATGGTCATTGGCGCACGCAAAGTAAATGCCTGCTCCCTTCCCACACGGCATACCTTTCTTCCTTTGCCAGGCTACAGTTGGGACCAGCCTGGTCCTGCTTTGCACAACGCACTTTCTGGATGGGTGCAGCAGTCAGCCCTGCACCACTCCTGGGCCATCTGTTCTGCTGGCAGCAACCAAGACCTACAGCACTACTGCCATTTCTGGCAGCAACAGATTTCTCCTCTGGTCCTCTGGACAGCAGCATGAAAAGCAGTGCTTCCAGCAGCAAACTGGAGTGTGAATATGCCAAATAGCTTCCTTGCAGTCTTTCTCGGCCACAGTTGAGCATGCCTTATGGACATAATGTCATATTTCAAGACGCACAGAATGCTGGTTTAGTGCTGGAGGGCTTAGTAAGGCAGCCAGGCTTGGTCTGTCATCCTAGTGCCTACTAGGGGCAAAGCCTGGAGTGAGCTATGCTCATAGCTGTACCTGAAGGTTATTTCAAAGGAAACCAACTTGCTTTCCAAAGACAACCTCAGCTGAACTGTTAGCAGTGAAAAGTGAATGACTGGAGGGACCCCATCCAAGGGTGGTACTGAGGACAGCTTTCCCAAAACCAGTACGTGTTTCCCTTGCGAAGCACCTGAAAACAAGAAAGTATTCACATGCTGAGATCTGTGGCATGCTACTGTGCTTCTCAGCCCCCTTTCAGACAGCACTTCAATATTCAAGCTAAGCATGGTGAGTTTCTCCAAGTAAAGAGATGTTCACTGTGCCCAGGGTAGGTGTTCATGTAGGTTCCAACTTTTATTTCTCCTGGAGAAGTCAGACTTCCATGTCTGTACCTTATGGTGAGTCTTGAGAGCTGCTGTTTGGACTCTTGCACAAAGAGACCCTAACCCAAACCAAGCTCATCAAGGAAGAATCCCCTGATCACACAGAAGTCCTCTCTCATACACCACTTGTACATCCGGGGGGAAGATACTTGGACAGAGATGAAGTGAAATGACCAATTCTCCTCTATACCCCACTCCTACCCAGCTACTGGCTGAGGCCACTGGTATTAGTAAGGCTTGGAAAGGCACAGGTGTGGCTCTAGATTTGTCTTGAGTGGTCTTTATGTTTCTTTCTGTGAGCCTGGCCTTTTCTATCCACCACATTCCTTCCTTGGCTTGCTAGGGCAGCTCAGCCCCAAAAAGACATCACTTGTGTTTGGCTTGCTTTAGCCCCTATAAATTCAAGCTGTTTATTACACATGACTTCATATTTGTCTCAAATGGCTCCATATTTGTCTGGATATTCTCTTCCCTTCGTGCTCTTTAATAGTTTCCCCAAACGTTTTCCTGACTTGTATTTTTTTTGGGCATGGCTGTGTTAGGAATAGGAAGAAAAAGGAATAGTTTGTTCTGACTACAGATGTACTGGCTTATCCAGAACTAATTTTGGTAGGAGTCTGCCAACACAAGGTGTCTGAGCCAGCACTTTTCATGGTGTCTGCTGATTTTTCTCCAGAGAGTCATTTTTCTAGGCAGTGTGCTGGAAGTGCTTCCCCTACCCAGAGGGCACGCACAGGTTTACAGTATAAAGGGGAGACAGAAGGTGCCTACACTGCACCAATCTTCTTCCTGCAGAGCCAAGGAAGAATCACTTTTTTCCTTGCTTTTATTCAGACAAATGTTCCTGGAAACTTTGAAGGCATTTGTCTTGGTCATAACCACATTGTACACACTGGAGAGTTCCTAATAATGTAAATCCATTAGGCTTAAACGATAAAAGCAGAAAATAACATCGTAAGATAGGAAAGAAAAAGAGGCTGGCTATTATGGGTTAGATCTATATTTAGCACCTTGGACTCAAAAGCACTGTAGAATCATGGAAATTAAAAACAGACCAGAGCATCCACTCCATGCAAATGCAAAAGGTATTAGAGAAGGCAGAACAAACTGTTCTTGCTTTCTCCAGAATCCCTCAAACACAAAGGTAACCAGAGGTGGGGGCAAAGGGAATGGTAAGCAGTAAGTCCAAACTGAAGAGAGATCTTGGGAGGCAAAGACAGATCAAAGATGATCCAGTCAGTTGTGAGTGCAGGGAGGGACATCTAGGACATAGCAGCCCTGCTTACTGCTCTGTCTCCTAGGCATATGGTGAGTAAACAATATGTTATTAATAACTCACAATAACCAGTCTGTTATCATCTATTCGTATCAAACAATGCTGAGGAAGGAACTGTACAAATTAAAAGCACAATATTCTTTAATTACAATAATAATAGTAATGTGAGGACACTCTGCCTCCCTTACATAATATAACAGCCAAGGTAATACAAGAAACCCAATCTGGTCAGTTCCTTGCATGTCATAACCTCCAGATGCCTCTTCATAAAAGATAATATGTCAAAAACCTGTCTCCTTTTGCAGCATGGTAACATCTACAGGACCCCAGCCATGCACTGGGGACAGACCCTAGGCTCTGCCAAGGCCACCTCTGAAGCAGCAGGAATGGGCTCCGTGTGGTGTAGGTGGGGCTTCAGGGACACCCTGTCATTCTTGCCCAGAAAGACAGGCTTTCCCTCTGTACTTGTTCAGCAACTGGTGAGCTGGAGAAATTTGATTCCAGCAGTGACTGGGAGGTTTCCACTGCATGAGTCCTGGATGCATCTCCAGAAGGTTTCCCTCTCCACTCTGCTCAAAGGGCAACAACCAGAGGCTCTTGCACAGGATGCTGTTCCCACCTTGCTACAGGTGTCTTAGCTCTCCACTGCCCAGAAGCAATGCAGCAACATCTATGTAGAGGAATGATGTTCAGGATAATCAGAGCAGACAAAACTATTTTAAATGAACATTTTTAAAGAGTTTGAAATCACCAAAGAGACATGAATGACTGAATGAGACTTGGACAAAATGCAGAAAAGAGTCCAAAGCTGAGATAAAGCCCTGAGCTGGTTTTTTGCTAGTTTCTCTAAGTAGGATAAATTCCTCCAATTAATTAGTAGCCTTCTATTTATCTGTCTGACTTTATTGGTGCTCCCTTTGCCTAAGACAAGCAAAGCCCTCTCCCTCCTCACAACTTTATCCCAATAACTACCATCACAGTGCAATGCAGTTATGCCTATGTAAAGGAAAACATCTGAACTCATACAAGAAATCTGGCTTAGTAGAAGTTCTTAAGGCCTGCACAAATGGAGAAAGAAAGAAAAAAGAATCTTGTGGGTGGCAATGATGGGTATCCACATTCCCACGCTTAAATTCAAGGGTGATATTTCGGTTTAGCTGTGCATTGTACTTTGCAATGTTCTTCCACTGTTTCCCACTGGTTAATTAGAAAATTTTAAGTCTCAAGCAATTTGGGCTGCTCTATATTTAAGTCCAAAAATGACAAGGAAGTAAACATGCTTCTGGCATGACCTATTACTATTTAAAACAGAGGTGGAGATGGAAAGTGAAGTTTATATACCCTTGGGATGCAGACAAACATTGAGGGCAATAACAATGGCATCTGCTGATGGTTTGGGGTCATGGGCTGTAAACTGCTTGTTTGTACAGAGAGAATTCCTAGGGGCAAGGCTTCATGTGCAGCTCAGGGTAGATTTCTTGGCAGAGAGCATGTGAAAAGGGTGTTTGTGGCCACATTTGGCTTGCCCTGTATTAATACATATGTATATACATAAAATTACAGTTTGGTGAACAAGAAAAAAACTCAAGAAAATCTTCCCACCAGCTGATGCAGCTCTGACACTGTGCCTGGCAGCACAACAGAGCCTGCATTGATTACCCTTCCCTGAATGGGAATTGCACTTTCTTCATCACACAGGTGCATCTACTAAAAAGGCAGGTGTTTAGACGATTCCCACTGGTTTTCTCATTTAAAATACAATTTCTTCCAATATCTCTGTCATTCTTTTCCAAGTGCTCACTACATCCTCCTTACTACTGCCTGACACCCCCCAGCAGTCATGGCCTGATAGAGATTTTCCTGAGGTTACTTCTGCTGAAGCAGAGACTCAATAAAGTTGAAAGTTTGGGGTGACCTCTCCCAGTGTGGTGTCTGATAGCAGACAGCTCATGGGACAGAGACCCCAGCAAAAGGACAAGATGAAGATTTTTCTTCCTCTCTCACCTTTTCACCCCTCATCCTCCAGGTTTTTTTTTCCCTGTCAGCTCTATTAACACCAGGGCCAGACTGGAGAATTGATCCAGATTAAAACACAGGACGAGGGGGAAGGGTTTTGGCAGATGTCCTTTAAGCCAGATCAGTTCCTTAGTTCAATTCAGTGTTGTGCAAAGTGTGCCAGGGAGCTGGGGGACTGCAGTGCCATGCATGGGGACGGGGCAAGGACAGGTATTATGTGTCAGGAACACTTTGGTTCAGCATGGATGCTGGAGACTTTACCTCATGAAGTGGCATTATGTATTTAGGCACCAGGAAGGAGAGGTGACAGTGATTGCTTAGACGTGCCTTTGGTTCCCATAAACTAGATTTAAACAATGTGGTTTGAAACAGGTAATTTTAAAACCACCTTGAAAAAAAACTGAAAAGTATTGGAAGAGATTTGAGAAATACGAGCTGCATTACAGGTATGCTGAGGTAGCAGGCTGCAGTTGCTTTTCTCCAGCCTTGTTCCTTTAGGAGCAAAAGTCTTCCAACAGTACTTCTAGGAAAATAACCTGTAGAAAGGTCTGTGTTGGTTTTGGCTGGGATAGAGTTGATTTTCTTCTAGTAGCTGCTGTGGGGCTATAGTTTGGATTTGTGACCAAAACAGTGTCGGTAACACAGAGATGTTTTTGTTACAGGTGAGCAGTGCTGACACTGAGTCAGAGTCTTTTCTGCCTCCCACCCCACCACACCAGCAGGAGGGCTGAGGGTGCACAGGAAGCTGTGAGAGGGCACAACGGTAACAGCTGACCCCAAGTGACCAAAGAAATATCCTAGACCATATGGCATGGCATCATGCTCAGCATATATAGCTGGGGGAAGGAGAGAGGGAGAGACGTTTGGACTGATGGTGTTTGTCTTCCCAAGTTACCATCACACATGGTGGAGCCCTGCTTTCCTGGGGTTGGCTGAACACCTGCCTGACCATGGGAAGTGGTGAATGCATTCCTTGTTCCTCTTTGCTTGTGTGTGACTTTTGCCTTGCCTGTTAAACTGTTTTTATCTTAACACACAAGCTCTCTCACTTTTACTCTTCCGATTCTCTTCCCTATCCCAGTGGAGAGAGAGTGAATGACTGGCCGTGGGGGGCTTAGTTTCCAACTAGAGTTAAACCACAAAGAGATCCTAGCAAGTACGGAGTGAGAAGAGGTAAAGATAAGAAAGTTTTGCTTTGAACTATCAATTACCTTTGATGCCACTGTTTCAGCTTTTTTCCTCCACCTGGAGCACAGTTTAAGCTGTGTCCCCAGCTGGCCTGCTTGTGTACCAACAATAAGGCACAACTCCAGTCATCAAATGCTATGGTTCCAACACAAATGATTTTTCATATCCATTCATCATACTGAAGAACATCTCAAGCCATGAGGTTTCTGGTTTTCATTATGCAGGGCATATTTTATTTCATATTGTGCAACCAAGAAGGCAAAATTCAAAATCTGTGGCAAGAAAATGTCACATTTCATGGAAAAGGAAGGAGGATGATGTATGTATTTTATACAGTTCATTAACACCAGAGATCCAAAGAAACTGTTAAGCATAAAAATATTCGATGTCCATGAATAAACAACAGTAATGATTTAGAAACTCTCCCATCGTAGTCCTCATGTCCCACTACAGCCCAAGGCACCATTCATGCCCAGGACTTTGCTTGTGTAGGGGAGATCCCAGCTGGGTCAGCTTTTCTGGGAGCTTGATGAACAGCTTTCTGCACAAAGCTGAATCACAGCTTTTCGTATTAAACCTGAAAGCAAAGGATAAAATCTCATCCAGTTTTCGAGGCAGCTGTTTGATAACAGAATGGGTTCTGCCCTGATACAGAGCTCAGCAGCTCCACTGAAGGCACTGGCCAGCAGCACTGCCCCTCATTAAATCTTGCTAATTATATTAGCTGCCTCTCAGCTGTTTCATGGGCAGTAGCCAGGAAAGGGATAGTGACAGAAGCAATTCCCGAGGAGAACTCTCTAAATGCACTGACACATGTAATCCTGCCTTGCCAAGGGGAACAGACCAAGTGGCCTTTGGGGTCCTTTTCTCACATTTTGTGGCCCTGGCCAGACTCCCTGAGCCACCTAATGGAGATCACAGCAGAAGTTGCTGCCGATTCCAGATGGCAAAAGCCACCTTGCTGACCTGTCACCAGTCGACAGCACGGAGCCTGCGTGTGCAGAGCCGGAGACACATTGCTGTGGGAGCACTTGGTATACATATCCCGAAGGGTACCCAGAGCATCCTTCTCCTTAGTGCCATTTTAAGCCACAGCTGTCTTTGCATCTGACCTGCTCGGGGTTTGCTGGTGAGGCTGGGCCTGGGCAGGAATGCAGAGTGATGACGGTGTGGTTATTCTGAAGCCGGCCTGCTGGTGCGGGATGCACTACACAGCAACAGAGGCCAGGTGACCAGTGCTTCCTCCGGGCCAGCAGAAACCCCGACCCTTCAGGGAACCCATGTATTCCAGCTCAGTCACCCTGGCAGGCGACCAGCCAGAGCCCTGGTGTGATTCCTTGTACCAGCGCTTGGCATCAGCCTGTAGTGTCCCCGCCTCTCCCCATGCCTGCAGCAAATGAAGCAGCTAATGGCAAGAGAGAGAAAAAAAACCCACATCAAAGGCATCTTGATAACAGAGGAGCTGAGACCTTCTCCCAGGATGTGGTACCAAGTTCCTGCCATGACTGAGCCAGAGAAGGGTCTTCCACATCCCAGGAAGGATCCCCTAATAGGGAGGTGAGACATGAGTTGACCAGGCTGAGAAGAACTGTGGTCTGGGCTCAGGCTTAGCAGCAGAGACTGCTGCTTGAGCAGCAATGGGTGTCCAAACCTTTACTCTGTCTGCTTGGAAGAGCCAGCAAAATGCCCCCAAGAGAGCACAGCCTCTGGAGTTTCAGCTCAACATTATGGCAGGGAGAAATTTATTGGTGCACAAAGGGGGACTAACTACTACACTAATTGAAAATGACTTTAGGGGAATATAGGTCAGCAGAGCATAATCTGTCCTGTAGTTTGGCCAGGATACTAAGTTGGTACCTTGGCCACAAACACTGCCAGGAGAAGTTCACGGATTGTGCATAGTTAAAATAGAGGATTGTGTTGTATCCTGAAAACACAGGAGCAGTGATAGCAGCCAGAGTTAATAGTCAGAGCCAGATGCTCACCCACCTCCCGCTCCTTCTCCCCAGAGAACAGGATGCCTTTCTTGTCTGCTAGTCGCTGTTCCCTGCACCAGCTGATGAGGCGTCTTCTCCTCCCCCGGCTGGTACAAAACAGGCGTCCATCTTCCAGGAAAGGCACAAATCTTCTTTGACAAGCAGTGATATTAACAGGGATTAGGGAATGCAAGAGCCACTGCCAGAGTTGAACAAAGGATGCAGCCCAGGCTGCCTGGCCCTGGAAGCTTTTTAATCAAGATTAAAGGTTACACTGAGGACGGGGCTGTATTTTCAACCCACCATGAAACAACCCATTCAGAACAAGGATTTCTGAGCAACTGGCAGCCTGTGATATGGGGGGGGTCACACCAGCATCAATCCTAATCTCAGGAATGGGGTGCAGTGATGGAAAGGGAGCATTGCGGTTGACAAGGCAGCTAGGGAAGGCATCACCCCTGCTGGCTTATATTGCTTCCCAAGCTTAGATGGGATCATGGCACAAGATATTCTCCTATCAGAGCACCCTTGGTGCGTGGATGACAGGCAAGCCTTGCCTTCAAACCCCACGTAACCCTCTTTGTCAGGCAAAGGTTTTCCATTCTCTCACAAGCAGTGGGTTTGGTAACTTGCAAATAACATCCATCCCTACCTCCTCATCTCCACTCATGTCCTCTTGTAGCAAGTCCCCACTGTGTGTGCAAGGCAAGGTCTGGACCTGCACAGGCAGTAAACAAAAGCGCCTTCAAATAATAAAATCCCATATCAGTGGAATTTGTGGTTTCCAGTGTTTTACCAAGATTATTTTCTAGACGAATTCAAAATATTTTTTTTCTTATATTTGATTTTTTTAATTTTTAAAAGACCCTCAGGAAGATTTGCCATCAGTTTGTTTGTGGGATGAGAAGTGATAGATTGAACTCTTCAGCCAGAGCTGCTGAGTACCGTGATCACACTTGGGGCTTGGACATACACCTGTGACACTTGATACTGAAGTTTCAATGTCTCAAAGTCGTGTGTGTTAACACAGCCACAAGACCACATTCAAAGATTTGGAAAAAGCGAACTCCTTAGCTTTTGCAAGGAGTAGAATAATCACTCTGACTGACACCAAGTGCAGATAAACTCTTTAAAACAGACAGTTTTTACAGCCATTTCAGCTGTGGCAAAGTGGGTCTCATCACAGGGCGTAAAATTCTTATGGGGAGCTGAGGGAACATTCAGAGCTTTCTTCACCACAGCTGGGCTGCTGCTGGCACGACAGCCAAAGTGGGTGCAGTGTAAAGAATATGTACACTGAGGGGTGTGTGTGTGTGCGCACATTACTGCATGTGTGGCATCAATCCTCTGTGTGTTTTAAAATGCCACCCCATCCATGTGATATGCTGAACGACGAAAACAGTAACACATGAAGTTACACGCTGACTCTTGTCTGGATTTGAAGCTGGTTACACCCAGCCTTTGGTTTCATGCGGTTTCAAATGAAGGTTTTCTTCCTTATCCTTAGAAGCGCCTCTATAGTCAAACTGGAAAGAGGAGAAAGAAAGAAAACAGACAAAACCAGGGATGGTTCAAGGCACACACCAAACGCAGCTGTCTCTGGTTACTAGGTGTCTGTTATCCTGTATCAGTCATATGTGGACAGTCATTAAGTACATGTGTAAATAATCACAACTGCTGAGCCCCTTATGGGTTTTAGCAAGAAAAATTGCCTTTGTGAAATTGCCACAGGATGTGCCTTATTCTCTGGTTTGTATTCATTATTCTCTTGTATAAAAATTTCATTTACGTAGTCAGAAACAATGCCATGAGATCTAGGCCAGCAACCGCACACCCTAACTAACCAGGAAGAAAAGCCAAAGCAAATATTCCTGGACTCTGCAATACACAGTACACACTGGATAATTACCCAGCCAAAATATTAAGAGAGTAACAAATACAGTATTAAAAAGAAGTAATGTCAGGATTGGTCCAGGAGCTATTCAGCGGCCAAATGCTGAAGGAACAAATTACAATTTTAAATCAGTTGCTCGCAGGAGTCTGCTCAGTGCCATGGGGGCTGTGGGTCCTCCCCCACTGCTGGTGCCCGCCGCAGGGTTGGGGGTGCCAGAGCAGAACGCCCTTCCCACCAGTTCTGAATAACCGCCCTGCCCATTTCAGCTCAGCCTGCAACGCGAAGAGCTCTCAAAAGCCAGTGCTGAGGACAGCAGCTGCCCTGAGAACCCCACGCTGTCACCCTGCAAAGCAGTGCCTGGGCTTGTGCCAGCCACGCAGTGCTGGACCCGCTCCCATATGTGTGTGGACTGACTTCCTTCAATGCAGTACATTTGGTCCCTCCTCAGCATGCTGGAATAAATAAGGTCGCTTGCACAAACACACCCTGTTTATCTTCCTCGCTGCCACCAGCTCTCACCCTCTTCAAATATGATTGCTATGTCCCCACTCACGTACCGTATTCCGACACCCCTATTCTGGTCCTCCTGGCTAAGCAATACTGTCTTTGCACTGCAATCAAAATGAATCCCAAGAAGTGGTCCTGCAGCTGGTAAGAAATGAAATGTTATGATGACTTAAAGGCTTAGGAGAGGACAAGGGTCAAGTGGATTACCCTCCTCATATAGCTCACAGGTTTTCTATTAGGAAAATCCCCCTCCAGTTGTCAAGAAGGCAAGTTACAGAGATCACAAACACAGTTTCTTCTCAAGACAGCACCTCTTACCTCCTCCCTCTGTCCCTATCTCTCACTGACCTCTACCAGTTAAAACCTCTGTGTGGCTTACTTCAAAGCAGGTTGCAATTTCTAATTCCGGTGCTCTTCCATGGACTCCAGGTGCCGGTTATGTCTGAAGGAATAAATCATGTTAGCAGACACAGTTATCACTGGATTACTTTTGAGAAAAGAGAAGTGCAAAGACATTTCCCTGAGATATACACTAAGGTGAATGGAAAAGAGAGGATCTAGACTCCGCCTTCCAGGGTTTGGTGTTTTAAACTAACTTATTAGCCTACTAACAGATTAACTGTTCTTTTTTAAAAAAAAAAACAAACAAACCAAGAAAACCAACCAACCAACCAGACAAATAAACAATAAAAAACCCAGCAAACAAACACAAACAAAAAACCGCAAAACCCAAACCATAGATCTTATTACTCCAATGCATCTCAGCATTGATATCTCAGCATCCCAATACAAAATTTTCACTGCCTGTCCTTCCATTTTCAAATCATATTTCCTCCAATTTTGTGGCCAAATTTTCCTAAATTCTGCCGTGAAATCCTAGATAGCTGTGCCAAAGCCACTGCCATTGAATGGAAGTTGCCAGTGGATACACATGAGCTGATTTGGTCTCTGAAGCACATGATCTGCCCAGTGTAGAGAATCTTATCCAACAGAGCACTGTGATGATTTGTATTTAACACTCCAGAATAGCCCATCAGGCATCCTGTAGTAAAGAGAATGGAGAATAAAAACTGACACGACAGCAAAAGATAATTTTTCTCCTGACGCAGGCATGAATCTAATATTGTACATCAATCAGGGGGTACTAACTGGCCAGATCTGCTCTCAGAATATTTACACTGATATAATTGAAGGAATCTTTCAGCTCAGCTTACTCTTATAGCAGACCTGGCATGTACAGCTTTTGTTTACCCACAAACTTTCTAGTGAGAAATATGTTGGGAAGAGGCTTTGTTTGTTGTGCTTTGATTTTACAGTGCTCTGCTGGTATCTGTTTTGCTAGTATACAGAGGAAAACTTCCTTGCAATCTGGCATGGCCCCACTTCTCAGTTTTCCTCTTCCAGCAGAAATTTTGAACTCAGACAGTTCATGATTATTTCAAATTTTCCCAGTTTACCTTGTTATTGCTCAGGGCTGCAGCTTGGCCCTAATCTCTGAGATTTCATGCCTTGAAACAGGAGTGTGGACTAGGATTCATCTATCTCCACCAAGGATGATCTCTGGAGGAAAAAAAGCAGAGTTAAGTTATAAGACTTTATCAAGAACCGCCTTACTGAGACAGTTTCACTGCAGGTGAAACACCTCTGAAATGGGTGGAATTGCACATGTTCAAAATTGGAATAATGCAGCTGGGTAACCATCTACCAGTAACCCAGCTGAGGGCTGTCCATGCGCACACACTTTCAAATATCCACACAGGGAATGACAGATCACAGTACTGCAACTTGCAGTAATAGGAGAAAAAGAACAGAACAAAGGTGGCCTCTTAATCTGTTTTGATTTGTGCTCCCCTATCTCAGTTCACGAGGCAGTACTTCGTGTGCATAGCTGGAGGGGACCATCCAGCATTTGTGTTTTTATTGTCTAGGAGACTTAGTCTCCAGCCTGAGTGAAGTCCAACATACATTTTACCATCTGCTCTATTTCCCTATGAGATCATTTTTCTACACGTGAAATTATAACATGAAGATTCACATATGCTTACACAGCTTATTTCTACTATTATTTGTTAAACACCGAGAATTTCCTTGGCACAATACAGGGCCCAGCATGAAGACATATCAAGCCCTGAAGCCATGCTTCATGTGAAGAACACCCAAAATGGCTATTCTGGCTGAAAGAGCAGAGTTAGGAATTTCAAACCACTTCCCTTCCTTGGAGTTCTGAGCAGATTCATGACATTTCTGGCAATGCAGCTTAAAGAACCATTCACAGAAATTTGTGCTGCAGTCATCACAAAAGCGTTCTTTTTTTCCACTCATGCAAAACCCGATTTTCAGTGCAAAATATACATTTCAGCAAGTTGAAGATAGTCCATAAAAATTTTGGAATGCAATTTAAATCAAAATTATAATAATGAAATGTCACTGTTCCTTTTTTAGTTGATAGGCATAATAATGTTGGTTGTTCATGAAGAAGCTCACATCTTAGCAAAACGTGTAACACACATTTTTCCATTTCTAATTTATTGTGTTATCCTCCTCAGCCTACATCTCTCATATTCCTTGCAGGAGCGTTTAATGAGAGCTGAAACAACGTGGCTGAAATGGAACTTCCCGTTCTCTTTCCTCTCTCTTCCTTTTTCAGTTTCCATCCTCTCTTGTTCTGGTTCCTCATCTCTCCTGCAGCCAAGGGCAGAGGGTGACTGGATGCTGTCCCAGATTCACAGGGTGCCATGTGGCCATCCATGTCCTCTCTCGCAGACCCACTCCATGTGCAAAGGAGGATTTGTCTCACCTCCCCTGACATGTCTAAAATACAGATGTCTGTATCTAGGTTATGTGCCTGAAGCTTGCTCAGTACCAAGAGGAAGAAACAGGCATGTATAAAGTGTAATTCACCTCATCCTAGGTAGGCTAGTGCCAAAAATAGGTCAGATGAAGCATGGCTTCAAACTGCCATGCTCTGCTGACCACAAAGAGAGCCTAGATGACTAAATGTTTAGTGTTAGCTGAGACAAAGCCTGTCCTCAAGCAGCTTCCCTTTATGTCATTATTCTGCCTATTCCCCTGTTGCTCCCAGCGTGTTATCCTCCTGAACTTTCCCTCTGGCTTTCCTTCTCGTGAGTGGCAATGCCCAAAGAAATGGTAACTTTCCTCTAGCTGCTGCTCTGAAGCAATTTCCCAGCCTGGGCTTTCTTCTCGGATATCTCACTGATGTGGCATTTCATGGAGTACCTTGCAAAAATCATTTGCAAAAGCTCCTAGCTCATATTTTACATCTCAGAACTCACCTCTACCAGGATGCACACACTAGAGATTGCCTATTGCTAGCAGCTAAGTAGGTGGTCTGTTGGGAATCATTAACATTCTTCCTCTTGTGCATTAACCCCTCCAAAAAAACTTTTAAGAGTGAAACCTGCTATTATCCTATCACCAATATGCTAGGGCTGGCAGAGCTGTGGACTCGAGCCCCTCAAATCTACGGGGTGGGTTTATACAAGGGTTTACAATAGCTTTCTGACACTGTGTGAATGGCAGCATAAATTACAATGCAGAAATAGATTAACAAGATAAAGTGGTTTTACTTCTTCTTTAAATAGCCCTTACAGGCACCAGAGTTCCTCTACAGATTTAAAGGAGTCTTTTCTTCTTACTCCTCCATCTTCCTCATTTTAAGCAGGTAGACGTGAATGGAGTACACATTGAGAAATGCCATTGCCTCTTCATCAGGTTACAGCACTAGAGAAAAGATGAAAATCCAAGTGAAAATCACTTCTCCTTCCAGTCTCACTCTACCTCAGAGTTCCCCCTAATAGCTGAAAGGGATTAAGATCTTAAATAACTTGCTGACAAAACCACTGTACAATAGGACCAGTTGGTAACCTTGGGAGGAGATGTTCAGCTTTGTTTTTCTTCATGCTCATAAAGGGTCTAACTAAAATCAACTATTCTTCTAGCCCATAAATAAATGCAAAGCCTGATCCAGTTGCAGGAACTCCCAGCCCAGGGTTGAGGCTTCTAAGAGCGTGATTTCTGGAAGTAGCTCTTCCCATGTGGGCACAGCGGGTGCCGGCAAATATCTGCTTTGGCAGGAACAGAGCTTGTTAATCTGAAGTGTCAAGTGCCCACACATCTCATGGAAATCCATGAGATCCCAAAATCCAAGAAAATGGGAGATGGGAAAGATCTTTGCCTTTGGGAGTGAGCCCATTAACAGCATGCTCATGAAGAGGCTGAAAGCTCACAGAGAAGTTGCATTCATCTTCTGCAAAATGTCAAAAATAAATGTCCAGTATTATGAGCATCATCCTATCACTGCAGCACCTACACATCCCAGCTCGCATTAGGACATGGCTGTAGCAGCTGGCAAGGCTTCCAGATCAGAGTGAGCATGCAGGAGCAAGCATGGAGCTGAAATAGGGCTGAAACTAATAGGAAAGGAGGCAGGACAGCAAAAGCACAGAGATCTGTACTGCTGCCCTTGTATTCTAACATTGTGCAGACTCAAGGAGAAGCAAGCCAACTCAATTTTGTATACAACAGAGGAAGCAAGTAATTATAGAAGAGGGATTAAACTTCTGCCTACCAGTCTTCAAGAGTAAAAAATACCTGTACAAAGCACCTAGAATATCCCTTAACATCAGCAGTTTTTGCTTAGCACAACCTGGTGTAAAGTAATAAAGAAAAATCACTGAATTGTTGCCAGCTGCACTTCTGCTACAATTTGGAAAGCTATGACCAGCTCCATGGCAAGATAAATAGAACAAGCCAAGGACCAGCATCCATTGCTCCTATTTGTAGCTCAAATTGGTGGTCTCCTTTCTACATGGGTGGTAGGAACCATCTGGTCCCACTTAGACATTTATAGGAAACATGTCCAGGTCAGAGCAAGTTGTTTCCAGGATATTTTTCTAATTGAGAAGGGGAAAGAGGTACTTCCATAGAGAAAGCCATCACATCCTAAGGTAAGCTCAGCTAAATGAACCTTGCTTTCCATGGATGGTAAGGAGAACCTCAGACTCACTGGTCTGCCAATGAGTGGCATGATGAATTCTGCACATAATACCTAAGCCTTCCACACTTTTGCAATACCACTGCTGAACCTTTTAACTGCAATTGTGTTTTGGACACTACAACCCAAATAGACAAGATTCCCAACATCAGCGTCTTTCACATATTACCAGCCACACACGGCTATGCTTAGGTCTATTTCACAACAAAATCCTTATTTCTGCCTCAGCTTCGGAGGTCTGACTCCTCTGTATGGCTATCCTGGTGCACATGCTCTCCTAGATAAAGAAGCCCAACCCTGGCATTGAAGAGGAACAGTGTCCATATGAGTGTTTACCTTAGCCTGTATTTTCCTGTCCTTTCCTCTCCACTCTGACAGTCTGGCGGCTCCTATAGAGACAGCAATTGTAAGGATCACTTTTCAGGTTCCATTTGGCAGGGTTGGTGTGTGCCTTCAACCCTCACCCAGAGCTCAAGATGTGGCCTTCAAAATGCATTGCAAACATACACATCACCTGAGACTTCAAGCTGCTCTGACTTGTGCCTCATTAAGCTGCACAGTGATAACTGCCAGGGATAACAACTGTGAAATCCACATCTGAAGCCAATGAGTACTTGTGAGATGTACTTTTGCCACTGGCCTTATGCTACCTGGAAAGAAACACCAGGTTAGAACAAACAGAAGAGCAAGAAAGCATCATTACCAAGCAGGCACTGAGCAGAGAGTGTTTTTTCCCTGTGGTAATTTACTCCACAGTTTTCAGATTTGCCAGTCTGTTTCAGGTCATGTTGTTTCAATGTCTTTTCCCCAAGAATAAATACAGCATGAAAAGTCTCCTAATGGACCCCTGTAGACAGAGTCTAACTCCAGGTCATAGAAACAGCTGGCAAACATACTCACAAGCTATAATATCCACATGACAAACCTCAGTACTCACTCATGCCCCATTAGCTCCACTGTCAGCATGAGCCCTGTGCTTCACACAGCAGGGCTGAGGGAACCTGGGGAGACAGGTGGAGATGCCCCAGCCGTGTGCCTGGGTACACCCACCAGTCAGGACCAGGGCTGGGCAGCAACATACAAATGATGGCACTTCCCAGCTCTTAGCAAACCTTACAAACTCAACTCAAGCCTTAGCAGAGGCTAAATCCAGCACTGGATATTTAGAATCATAGAATCATTTAGGTTGGAAAGTACCATAGAGTCCAACCATTAACCCAGCACTGCCAAGGCCACCACTAACCCTGTCCCTAAGTGCCACATCCTACATGTCCTTTAAATACATCCAGGGATGGGGACTCCACTACTTCCTGGCACAGCTTTTCCAATGTTTGATAACCCTTTCAGTGAATCATTTTCTCCTAATAACCAATCTAAATCTTGCCCAACACAACTTGAGGCTCTTACCTCTTCTATTGCTTGTTAGTTGAGGGAGGAGACCAAAGCCCTCCTTTTCTACAACCTCAGATAGTCACAGAGAGTGATAAGGTCTCCTAGAAGCCTCCTTTTCTCCAGGCTAAACAATCCCAGCTTCCTCAACTGCTTCTCATAAGACTTGTGCTCCAGACCCTTCTGCAACCCTTCTCTCGCCTTGCTCCAACACCTCAATGTCTTTCTTGTAGTGATGGGCCCAGAACTGAAGGCAGGATTTGAAGTGTGACCTCACCAGTGCTGAGTACAGGGGCACAATCACTGCTTGGTCCTGCTGGCCACACTATTGCTGGTACAGGCCAGGATGCCATTGGCCCTCTTGGCCACCTGGGCACACCCTGGCTCATGTTCAGCTGCTGTTGACCGGCACCCCCAGGTCCTTTTCCACTGGACAGAGTTCCAGCCACTCTGCCCCCATCCTGTAGCGCTGCACGGGGTTGTTGTGACCCAAGGGCAGGACCTGGCACTTCGCCTTGTTGTATTTCATACAAATGGCTTTGGCTCATTGATTCAGCCCACCCAGATCCCTTTGCAGAGCCTTCCTACCCTCCAGCAGATCAACACTCATACAACTTAGTGTCCTGTTCAAATTTACTGAGGTTGCACTCAATCCCCTCACCCAGATTGTTGATAAAGAAATTAAACAGGACTGGGCCCAAAACTGAGCCCTGGGGAACACCACTAGCAACCAGCAGCCAAATGGATTTAACTCCATCCACAACCAATCTCTGGACCCAGTCATTCAACCAGTCTTCTACCCAGCAAACAGTGCACATATCCAAGCCATGAGCCATCCTCCATGAGGACAGAGATCCACCTTAGCCCTCCTTGTGTTGCTGATGTATTGATAGAACCATTTTTAATTGGGTTTATGGCAGTAGCCAGATTAAGTTCTAGTTTGGGCTTAGCCTTTCTATTTTTCTCCCTGCATAACCTCATGATAACCTTGTTTTCCTCCTGAGTTGCCCCTTCTTCCAAAGTTTGTAAACTCCCCATCTTTTCCTGAGTTTCAGCCAAAGCTCTCTGTTCATCCAGGCTCCTTCTTCCTCACTGACTCATCTTTCAGCATATGATGACAACCTGCTCCCCCACTTATAAGATTTCCTTCTTGAAGAATGTCCAGCCTTCCTGGACTCCTTTGCCCTTCAGGACTGCCTCCCAAGAGACTCTCTCAACCAGTGTCCTAAACAGGCCAAAGTAAGCCCTCCAGCAGTCCAGGGCTGCAGTTCTGCTGACCCTTCTCCTTAATTCTCCAAGAACCAAAACCTGTGTCATTTCATGGTCACTGTTCCAAGGCTGCTTCACAGTGACCATAACATCACCCACCAGCCCTTCTCTGTTCACGAAGAGCAGGTCCAGTGGGACACCTCTCCTTGTTGGCTCCCTCACCAGCTCTGTCACCAAGTTATCTTCCACATACTCCAAGAACCTCCTGGACTGTTTTCTGTCTGCTATGTTTTATTTCCAGCAGATATCTGATAAGTTGAAGTCCTCCACAACAACAAGGGCCAGAGACTGTGAGACTTCTCCCCTCTGCTTACAGAATATTTCACCTGTCTCTTCACCCTGGTCAGGTGGTCTATAACAGACTCCCACCAGGATAGCTGCCTTGTTGGCATTCCCTCCTTATTCTTACCCACAGGCACTCAACTGTCTCAGCAACAGAGAGAGAAAACAAGCAGAGTCTAGGACTGATGCTGGTGCAGTAAACTGCAGGAATAGGTCAAGCTGTCAGCTGTTATTAACCTTAGCAAAACCCATATCGTCTAGTTCAGCCTCAATTAATTCATATGGTGTTTGAGAGCCTTCCTGTTACACTGTGAAATTACTGGCCCTATCTCCAGCCTGGCTAACCTGCCTGTCTCTCCTCCTGCACCATTCAAACGTCTGTTATATTTTTCTGGTTGAGTGGTTAGTGAAAGGTTTAATGAATAAGTGTTTGTGCTAAGTGATCTATATGAAGATGCCTCATTAAGCAGAAATGGACATGGTATGATATGATTTTGATGTGGTCTTGGATTACTTTTGGAAATTTATTTTCTGCTAGAGAAGTAGTGAGAAACATGAGATGTTAAATTTGATCCTGTTTTCCTCATTTTGAGCACCTTGCTTAAAGTGTATCAAAAAAAGAAGCACTTCCAGAAGTCAGAGTTATGGTACATTCAAAATAAAAACAACAGTCTGAATTCCTTTATTTATGGTGATCAGCATGGTGCAAGCAAGTTGTGCCGTCTCATTAATAAATGGCATCATATTCCTAATATAAAATCTATCTTCTTACTTCTTCAAGGGAAAGAGGACCCCAGAACAGATGTGTTTGAGTCTACAATTAACTAACATAATACCAAGGCCAGACACCAAGAAACAAGCCCCCGTGTCCACGCTAGCACTGCAATCCCCTGCTCTTCCTCATCCCACTGCTGCCTAGAGGATTCTCAGTCCTCAGCCCAGAAGCCAGGCTACCCCCATACAAGGCCTGAGGGGAGCTGAGTATGCCAGGTACATCCCTTGCCCTTCCAAAGACTAGGAAAGAGCAAAGGTCCTGGAATCTAGCAATACTTCTCAGCTCCTAACTCTGCTTCTGTCACTCCAACCAACTCTTTCCA
This sequence comes from Callaeas wilsoni, assembly GCA_013398955.1. Taxonomy (NCBI): domain Eukaryota; kingdom Metazoa; phylum Chordata; class Aves; order Passeriformes; family Callaeidae; genus Callaeas; species Callaeas wilsoni. The sequence continues at coordinate 57,230 of VWPU01018463.1, read as the reverse complement.
AGCCAAACCTACTATCCTGGGGAACAGCACTGAGCGACAGGGCTCCAAACTAGCCTGTCACCTGGGAGGCCAGGTTTAAGTCCTGACTGAGAAACATAGACACAGTCACCAAAATGCAGCTGGTTGGACTGGAACCACAAGGCTAGACCAAGAAAAGATCTCCCTTTGCTTGGGACCCTACAATGAGTGTAGGAGAAGTCCAGGCTCAAACTTTGAGTTGAGTCAGAGCACAAGCTTGACATGACTCTGAAGTCTCCATCGGTCATTACACAGCTGTGTGCTGTGGCTGGGGACAATGGCTCCAAATCTCTCATTTTGAAGTTGTTTGATTTTATATACATGAATAAATATTCATTGAACCAAAAAGGAAGATCGATCAACTAATCAAATATTAAGGAAACTTTAATGAGAGATGGGGCTGGTTTACACTGGTGAAATATGAATCAAGGTGTGCATTTAGACCATATCCCAGTCCCAGACAGGAAAAGTTTCTAGCAGTAACCTGCCCTTTTTCCTGCCAACCTGAAAAGGAAAACCTGGGTCTTCAGGCCAGACAACTGTCACTGCAGACTTTGGCCAGAGTCCTGCTGATGACAAATGGATTATCAGAATTCGGATGGATAATCGTTTAGATCCACAGGTCCATAGGAATTTCAGAAACAACTGTCTCAGTAGCAGTCCAGTACCAACAGGCACTGAGAAGACTCCTTTCTCTTCTCTCATTGTTATGGGATGTCTGTCTCAAATATCCTCTGAAAACAGGTCCAAACAGATTACTTCTGCAGCCCACACAAGTGACCACATTTCAGTTCTTTGAGGCCACCAAACCGAGAAAGTTCGCAGGGTCTGGAACCTTCCTACAAAGGGAAAAAAAGATATCTCCAATACTTCTGAAAAAAAAAAGAAATACCCACTTCCATCCAGGCAAAGCACACGTTAACTTGCATGAGAAGGAATGAGAAAAGCCTTCAGGAAATAGCCAACAGTTTCCAAGTCTTTCCCTTGTTCATTTTCACAGACTCTGGCTTTCTTCAGGGGAAAAAGTGTCCTTTTTAAATGTGCCTGACCTTGGGCTCTGTTCCTACAAACATTGATTCAGGGAGGTACTTTGTTGTTATTTATTCTCAACTAATGACTGAACTGGCACAGCTCTGAAGAAAGGGTATATCAAAAGCCCAGTGTCCGCAGGCTTGTTCCTGTTCCGTGCCTGAGTTCTTCCTGCCCTTGGCTAATGCTGAATTGCCACAAACCTCCATTTTGGCTTAGCTAGGGTGAAAGCAGCCCCAACATCTCTTATTTCCATGCACTCCGAGGCAGCATGTACAGCTTTGCTCCCTTCATACACCTTCCGAAATCCACACAGATTTGTAAGGCATTACCTTGCTGTGTGTTTCTGGGAAGTATGGCTGCCTAAGTTTATATATATACACGTACATTTGAGTGTACCTACCACTTCCTAGAACACTGACCATGCCCATGCATGTTGTCTAACACCGAAGACATCCTGAGCAGAAGGGCCTGCAGTACCTTCTTACAGGGTGCACTCCCATGTCTCGGCACTGTTGGAAGGGCAGTAATTCATGCGAACTCTACCACTCCCTGGACCAGTCCAAGAGTTTTGCAGAATAGACAGTCACGCTCCAATGCGCAAAACAGTCGGAGGCTTTGTTTCATCTGCCAGTCTAGGGACAGCCTGCAAGATCCAAGTCACAACCGACTCCTAACTGAATTGAATCCAAAGCTCAATATAGCTGAAGGAGCCAAGAAAACTTTTCTCGAGAGAGTAGTGCCATTTGCTAGAGTGGGAAATGTGGGTCCTCAGCTTTTTGGATGCTTGGGCTCAGTGCAGCCCACAGCAGAGCCTTACAGTTTTCATATTTGCAGCTCAACATGTGGCTGCACATGTTTGTGGCTAAAAATGTGCTTTCTCCATAATGAAACTGGAATCAATAACCAATCAAGGCAGTATGTGCTTCTGTGGAACAGCTTAAAATAGGCTTGCTTGCTTGCTTTCTTAGCAACTGCTCGCAGTGAGCCCAACCTTTCATTTCTTCCACTGAGCTGAAAAGAGCTCTGCAATCACATCATCACAGCACAAGGCAGTCACAAATATTCCACGTCTTTTAAAGCCAGAGAATACAGGGAACTGAAAGGCAGAAAAATGCTCTATACAATAGAAAAAAAAAAAACAACACTCTTGTGCCCATAGAGCAGCAGCAGAATTACCACGTAGAGCAGTCCAGAAGTAAAGCATGTGTAAATTAAGGTTGCTTGTGTAATATCACTTCACTCCCCCACCTCCCTCTTTACATTTGCATCCTGAAACAGCCTTTAATTGTAAGAATTGCCTGCTATGTTTTACTGCTGTACCCCTCTCACGCTGTTCCCAGGACTTGATTAATGAGCAGCTATTCAATATCTTGTTTTCTTCTCCAGCACGTGGTCTCGTGCTTCATCTTTACTGCTCAAATCCTGCTCTGGAGTCAGAAGTCTCCATGAATCATGTAGAGATGGATTTTTTTTTTAATAGACATTTATTGCTTGGCCAAATTTGGGTAGCTTTTCCAAAGAAGGGGAAGAGGTCAGGCATACGACACAAGCTCACTGAATCCAGGTCTCTGTTCCAGATTGTAATGGCACAAGCAGTCCTCAGGAAAAGAGAGCAGTGGTTTTCCCTGAGGATAACACAACTTACTTTTCTTCTAAGATGTCTGTGAGATCATCCTAAGGGAATCTCCTGGGAGGGTCTGACCCTGATGGGTCAGGTAGAAATGCTGGATCTGAAATGGTACCCTGGGGTTCGCTCCCTGCTCTGGCTGAACGTGCCATCAGCTGGTAAGACCACATCTAACTCCCACTGGGAAGTGTGGTACAGTTGTGCTCACGACTGTTCTTCTTGGAAAATTGCCACACAGTCCTGCCTGCTGATGCAGGTTGTAACACTCTCAGTAGAGGAGGCAGTGACATTTAAAAGAGCAGGAAAAATATGTATTGAAATACAAATATGTTTAACAGCACTGGCTATTTTTAAAACTACCAAAAAAGAAATTGCTTTCATTCTACTGAGGATCAAGCGCTTGTTTATAACTAGTTCCCTTCATTAAACCTTTGCTTTATAATATATGACTGTGTGAAATACCAACATTCAATAACATTTTTTGTGACAAGGGAGAAAAACAAAACCAGTCATACTGATTGGATGGACCATCAAAAAACCACTTGATGGATGAAAAGGAGAAATGGAAACGCCATCTGCATTTCCGGTACTCCCCAACTGATCAGCCAACTGGGAAATAACAAGGGAGGAGGATTCAATATTCTCTACATGTCTGCAAATCACTATTACACACCAAATTTTGCAGGAGATCAATACCCCTTTAACAATTCTGCCACAGATGTCAGAGCTCATTAGTAGGATGTGAATAACTATGGAGGTTGGAAATCCTATTTTACTTGTCTGTCTGAAGGATTTTGGTTTCTTACCAGCTTAACTGGGGATTTTATTACCAGATTTTACAGTCTATGTTGAGCTCTTACTCAGGTAAAATTTCCTTATCTAAAAGTGGAGTTTTGCCTCAGCTGACTCAGTAGAAGCCTCAGAATCCTTTCTTCATTAGTTATTATCATTCCACTTGAATGAAATGCACAGGAGAGCACACCAACCTGACCAGAGCTACTGGTGGTACCATTCTGATCTGAGAACTGCTTCTTTTGATCATCCAGAATTTCTTCGTATCCATAAAAGGCCCATGCTACTGGAAAAAAAACCGAAACAAAGAAACAAAACCCAACACATAGTCACTTAAAAAAATAAAAATTAAAGGGTGAAACCAAATCCTACTTCTGCATTCTTGCCTTGGTATTTGAACAATTTTTTTTTTTCTTTTTTTGATTATACACATTTCTCCCTTCTGCCTCTTGCAAATGCATCCTCCACAGAAGTTGTGTCATTCTGACTTTCATCCTTGGTTCACCTTTCAAGACAAAATATGTTTCAGAAGCCATTATGGTCCCAGAAGAGCTATGAATAGGATTTTTCTCAAATCTGGTAGTAAAATATGATACTTCCCCTTTCATTACAGGGCTCATCTGTCCTTTAACTCTCGGTTTTGAAGGAGCTTTGAGAGGAACGCATAGGACACTCAAGTTGATTAGACTAATGACTCACTGCCGGTCAGCTCACTTGCTGCAGCCGGGCTGCTCGGACAGGACCCTGCAGGATGCTGACCTTCCTGCCGCACATCCCAAGCCAGACAGGGACATGGGACTTCGACAAAACCACCCAGGTCCACAAATCTTCATTGGTGCCGAAATGCTGTGCCTGGGGAGCAAAGCCTGGCTGGCAAAAGCTGCTGTAGAGCTGTGGTGCAAAAAAGGACAGGGACACCAACCCAGCCAAGGGACTGCACACAGGGCTGCAGCCATGCCTTGGTTAATCCATTCCAGAGTATTGTTTAATCCCACTGCAGTGTTCCCAATGCAACAGCTTGCAAGGGGGGTGACTGGAGGATATTACTGACATGTATCCTCATTTTGCAATGGCTGGGAGCTGTTGCTGCCTGTGTTGCTCCCGGAGCTAGGGCCTTTCCCCATCGCTGATTTTCAGAGCCTTTATGCATTTACAGGAGTTTTGCACAACAGAGTGGGGCTTCATTTTCCATGTCTGCAATGTTTTTCTGTCCCTGTAAATAACTGGCCTTTCCAGGCTTGTCCCTGAAAAACAGAGCACTCAGGCTTTTGAAAGGATGGTAAAATTGCCTACCATTAGTTTCTGAGGAGAGGAGAGGAGAGGAGAGGAGAGGAGAGGAGCGGAGAGGCGCGGAGAGGAGCGGAGAGGAGAGGAGAGGAGCGCGGATGCGGGGAGCGGAGAGGA
>VWPU01018463.1:0-52244 GCA_013398955.1 Callaeas wilsoni | reverse complement strand
GGAGGGGTAAGAAGGGATGGTTGAATTGCCTGAGTTTAGCTGGGGAGGGGAGGAGAGGAGAGGAGAGGAGAGGAGAGGAGACTTCTGATAAATCCATCTATACACACAACCAGAATGATCTAAAACATACATTTTAGACAGCAAGCTATGCAAAACCTTCACTCAAACATAAATATTCTCTTTATGTGAATGGGATGTTTTAATCACAGAGGCCACAGACAATCTGAAATTACTTGGGTTTTTTCTGCTTTGTATTAAAGGGAATGAGGAAGGGCAGCTATTGGTGGGTAGATTTTCAAAGACATATTGGCATTATTTGTGTAATTATTTGGAAATTTTCATCTAGATGCATTTTAAAATACTTCTGAATCCTGGCATAGACTCTGTAAGCCCTGTGACTTAAACTTTCTTTAGAATCCTAATTTCACTTTCCTAGTTTCATAAATTTAATCTTTTTAATTTGGCCAGAGAGTTTTCAAGTACTTCTGGAGGATTTAAGAGCACAAATTCTAGGGAAAGTCAAGAGGCTGCATTAACCTAAAAATCTTACATTTTTAAAAGCTCTTTCCCAGCTAATCTGTTTCACATGCCTGGAGGGTTTTGCCCACACCAGTATGAATCTGCTCATCTTGGACTTCAAAACCCTCAAGAGAATTTTATTTGACAATAGACTTTTGAAATTTGGTATAAACTTGTCTAAAGTCCTGAAGAAGCATGCTTTTACAAGTCTTGCATGTGAAGTAGTGTTTTGGCACAAGTACTCCTGTCTCTGAGACTAGGATTAATTTAATTTAATGAAGTTAGTTAGGTTGGCAGTCTCAGCTAATCACCAGGGCTCCTCTGTCTGGCTTCACTGGTTAGAAATAGGCACCTACTGCAGACATGGGATCAATTCCTTTCAGATATTCCTACCTGCCTCTTTTTCTCACTTTATTAATAGGAAGAGTCCGACTGACTAACTTAACTGGATGCTCAGCTTTCAAGTAGCCAGTGTTAAAGCAGATGAAGTTCATCCCAACACATGTTGTTATTTGTAAGGCATTAAGCACAATGCTGTGACTGGGCATCACTGAGATTATTGAATAGGTCAGAAGTTCCCGAAGTGCCCCGCATGAACAAAACTTCCAGTCAACGCCCACCATCTGAATTTGTTATCCACTCTGCAAAAAGGGTATCAACATCATCTTTTCAAGAACACTGTGCCTCTAGCTCTCAACTCATAAGGACTATTTTGTTCTCCATATAAGCTGTTTCAGGAAGAAACTTGTCTGAATCAAAAGCTGAGACTCCACACAACATCTGCAGAGATGTGAAGCTTAATCTGGAACAAATTTTTGCTCAATCAGCAAGTGTGCTCATCTGAACACCAAATGTGTACTTGAAAATCTGAGAAACAGGCAGGTTCTGCATTAACAAGTGTGTATTTGAGGGTATAATACATTTAGTCAGATTCATCCAGGAGTACATTTTTCATTGTTGGGGCAGGACCAAATTGACTAGGAGTTTTATCATATGTTCACCACATCTTTTATTTTCATCAGCTGCAGTTTGGCTTGCCACAAGTTAATGCGCTTATGCATTAGGTCAGGTTTCTTCTATTCAGACTATTTTAGCACCATCCAAAAAACAAGGATAAAAATAATTTTGGGAGAGAGAAAATCAGTATAAAACCTGTATTTATATTTGCGCTAGTGCAGCACATTCAAATCTCTCAGAAAAATCTTCAGCTGCCAAAACTGCAAAGAAAGATGCGTGACCTTCTGCTACATTTCCCATGTTTTTTGTCCTAATTAAACTTGTCATGAGTCATGTTTACAACACCCAACTTACTGCAGTCCTAAACAAACAAAGGCATTCAGCCCCTGATGTGCGTGTCCAAACTCACCAGGGATTACTGCTGCCGTTTTCATCACTTCCTGTACGTGGAAAATGCAAAGGCCAAATTTAGAAACGGATCACAAGTCTCTGGACAGGTTGTTTCCAAGAAGGCCGATGAAATCTGCTTTCTTATTTGCTTAAATCTGTCTTCCCAAGTATTATCTTCCTGGAGACTTTCAGACGTGTTTCCATCCCCTAAGCTGTTAAGTCCTGCAGCATTAGGACAAAAAGAAAAAACTAACCTTTCCCAAGGGCCAAAAGGCAGATGGAGGATCAGAGCCGCCACTTTTTAGCTCAGAACCTACGTGTGTGAAACCACACAGGACTTCCTTTGTGTACTTAAATCTAGGAAAATTATATGAAGCAAGATATTCTTATTATTGTAATAATATTGAGCTTGAAAGAGTCACTACCCCTCACATCCTGCTTTAATTTGTCCATCTTCCCTACTTAGTAGCTTCAAACTTAAAATCATTAATATGATTGTACTGGGTCAAAGAGTAATAATTTTTTTACTATTTGGTCAAAAGACCATGCAGCTGCATTTGAGTTATCCAACAGTCAATGCACACACAGTTCAGATTACAAGGGCAACTAGTTTATAAAGACAGGCTTAACATCACTCTATGTGAAGCAAATAAATGGGATGAAGTGCAAAAGGAACAGTCAAAAAATGTCAGATATTATAGAAGAGCAAGAACTGTCATTAGCTTGGGTATTGCTCTGATGAGCAAAGCCTGGAGATCCTCTCTCACTACACAAGACAGAAGGTAAAACCAGACACTGTCATGAAGAACATCATTTTCTGCATGAAGAAAAGAAGGAATAAAAAGCTTGGGGAGGCACAAGGAGGGGAGGCTAACTCTTATTACTTTATTTGTATTTTTAAATCCTACTTTTAACTTTTTCTTATTGTAACGGTTATTTTACTACCTTTTTTTTTTTTATTAATGTGTTTCCATCTAATTTTTAACTCCAGGTGTTGTTATCCTTCTGGAAGAGGATTTTTTGTCAGGCATTGCCATGCCCCACCAAGCCCAGATACCTGCTGGGCTCAAAACAGGACAGGGTGACGGGGAGGGAGCACCCGACCCTGGCAGCCACCCCTGGAGAACCTTGTTTCGATTTTGCTTCACCAGCTGCAACTTGCAGGGATGCCTGTAAGCTGCAGGGCTTGGAGCCAGGCAGAGCCGTACCCCGAGAATCCCCCGGGCATCTCCAGACCGTGTCCACAGCCAACATAGGAAATTCCGCCGGGACCGGACCCTCCCTCACTTCCTCTGGGGGCCTGGCGCCGGTCACCAGCAAATCCTCTCACTTCTCAAGATCCTTATGTCAGGCTGCAGCTCCTATTTTTGAACTGACGTTCCCCGGGTTTAATCCACTTAGCCTGTGACCACCTCCATCAGCTTCCCGCAAGCACAGCACAAGGCGAGGCTGCAAGCTGCCGCCCTCGCCGTCCTCCCCCGCTGCCCCACCGCCCCCCTCGGGAACGTGTATTTATAAAGAGGCGGATTAGGAACATTACCAGGCAGGTCACAGGGTGTCAAGCTGCTCTTTCAGGGCTTAAAATCGGAGGCTCACTTAAGAGGGAGAGCTCGGTTCCTGGGAAAGCGGCAGGGATAATTGCTGAGATGTACTTGCAATTTACTCTATTAGCAGCACCGGTGCTTCAGCCTAGACCATTTAGAGACACGGGTTCCTGTAAACAAAGCAATCAGGAGGTGTAGAAATGCTTTGCTTTAATTTTCCTTTTCTTTTTCACGTGGGGAAAATAAAAAAGAGTCTTTTTAAGTGCAATGAATGAAATTCATAAATGGTGCAAATCCACCTTGCAGTCAGTGAGCACTGGGTGATTTATACCTGCCAAGGAGCCCAGACCATCATCCCCTCGGAGCTGGGCAGCCCCAAGAGCGATTATGTCAGTTCTCATCTGGCTGGGGGAGAGGAGAGGAGAGAGGTGCCCACAGAGATGCCACCTGCCAGGTCACCTCATGGGAAGCAGAGCCCAACATCCGGCAGCTCCACAGTGATGTCCCAATGCCTGAGACCACGCACAACACATCAGACACAATCAAAAACATGTCAGGCCAAGCTGTGGCTACAGACTGTGGAGAAAACACTCCGCCTCAGTGCAACGTTCTTGCAGCTTGAAAATCAGAAGCAGCCATTTCCCTTTGGTGTGCTGCAGGGATCTGCACGAAGGCAAATCCCAAGTGCTTCGTCATTCTGCCGAGCTCTAATCCTATCAGCATCTCTGGCCACTCCATCAATCGGATTTAAACAAGGCTGAAAGTCATAATACAGCCGGTTCACCCATGGGGAGCCGGCCCTGCGTGGGCAGATGCAGCCATCGCCGCTCAGCCAAGCCCCACGCTGCCTGCGAGCACCCAAGGCTTCCACCGCCGCAGCGATTTGGGGTGGCCAGAGCTGCAGACAGGGCAGCCCGTGTTCAGCATCACCACTGAGAGGTGAGGACTGTGCCTTTAGCCCTCTCCTGCCCCTCCGGAGCCTCTGTGCTGTTAATGGATGAAGTAACTGTAGCACGGCTGTCAGAGCCTTTCATGTTCACACCAAAAGTTAGCCAAAAATGTTCCGGCAGAAAATATTTTCCATGAGAAAATGCTGCTTTAACAGAATCTAACCCTCCTGGTGGAAGCCTGTCAACTGCTGTATCCCATGGTAGAAGCCAGATGGATATATATATAAGGATCCTGCCTTCATCCTGGGACCACTGGCAGCAAAAATAAAGCAAAAATCCATTCAAGGTCTCTTTCTTACTTTCTCTGCCTTTTCCCAACTACAAAAATAATTTCTTTTTTTTTACTCTTTCTGTCCCATTTTTAAAAGTTTTTATTCCTTCTGCCACCCTAAGAAAAGCACAGCATATGTGGAAACTGGATTCTGCCTCCAGCAGCTCATTTCATGGTCCAGATGGGCACATCCTTTCCATCTCAGAGACGAACCAGGTCTATGACCTCACACCAGCTTCACCAGCATGGCTCAAACGAGGACTGATGGGTTGGATTTGGCCCTAAAGCCAGTTCCATGTGGCCAGCTGCTTTTGCCTGACTGGTCCTTGGGAACATATACCTCATCATACCCAAACACACAGAACAGCAGGTCCCCAGGGCTGCCACATTGTGTGATGCACAAAGAAGGGCTTAGCATCAGACTCAAGGCCCGTCATCCCAGAACACCAGCATGAGCACCTCTACTTTAACTATTCCTGAGGGTTTGGAACATCATCAGGGGTCAAAACTGACCTCCCATCCATGAATACAAAAACTGAGACCACCTCGATTTCATCTGCTCCCAAGGGAACACCATATGGAAGCCTGTCAGCCCTCAGAAGCTTCAAGGATATCCGCAGCAAGATCCTGTCTGTCTTAAAACGTTATCTTGAGACTTCGTCTTTTCTGAGGACACTTAGTGACAAGCAGAGTTGACCTTCGTGGTGTTGACAGGGGACAGTCCTTGCTTTTGCACAAAAGCACATAAAGATAAGATTAGGTGAGCCGAACTACCACCTCTTAATGACTTACAGAGACCCTCACTCCTTCTATTTATAAAATCACACTGTCTTGGCAATAGGGAAGAAAGAGTTGGCATCATTTTTATATTTTCTAGATCTGTCTAAATTCAGCCTTACTGTTTTTTCCACTGTACTTTTCTCCAGAAATCAGCTCACACTTCCCACTCACCTAGAGATTTTTCTTTCATTAATTTTCCCAATAGGCAATTGGTCACAGAAACCATAGGAAATATGAAGCTAGGAGACTTCTCAAGATGTTATCTGAACTGTAGCTTTTTCCAAAAATGCCCAGACTCGAACAATCTACATGCCCTCATCGCCTCCATACAAAGATAACAGGACTCTAGTGCCTTGAGGACTGGGCTGTCTGCACAATATGTAGGTGACACCCTGGACAGTTCGGGAAAATCACATACATCCCTCTTTTCCCACTTTTTAAAATGGCAGTATAGAGAATTAAAGGCTGTAACTGAAAGGAGAGTTTTCCATAGCCCTGTGAACAAACCTGGATAATTCACTTGCAGGGAGATAAATTCTACATGAATTTATTCCACTAGGTTGATTCAAAAGTTATATTAAAGAGATGATCAAAGTGTGATACAGATTATGAATCATTCAATCCAGATTCCAGATGTCATATTCTCCATTATCTCTAATTTGCCTGAAGTTTCCCCACCCTTTCTCCTCTCATTTAAGAGACCTTTTGCTATGTAAAATAGTCTTCTCCAGCTCTGCTCTGTAGGTAGAGGTGGTGATCCCAAATGCAGAGCGACAGGCCTTGCAGCTGACCTGGCAAGCTCCCTGGCTAAGGTCTGACGCTTACCCACGACGCAGCAGCCACCCCAGTGTCTTGTATATCGGGGAAAATCAGCACAAATGTATTTGATTTGTAACTTTACAAGGACTTTAACATTGAGGTTTAAGTTTCTTTTATTAGTAGACCTAAAAGAAGGGCACCATTAACACATAACAAAGGAGGCAGAACTAAACCCTTACTGTAACAGCGGTGTTTTGAAAACTCCACTACTTAGAGGTTTATAAGGTTCCTTGGAAAGATTATTGCAGAAGCCACAAAATGGAAACAGAGGAGAGAGTTTCTCAGCTGCATTGTGCCTTCCCACGTGTTTTCGGCCCTATACAGGGAGACCTGCCTGGTTAAAACACAACTGAGGCCTCTCTAAAGCAACCCGCTCATCTTGGGGCCACCCAAGGGCTTTCCCTGCACCAGGAGGATCCCCTGTCAAGATTTAAGAGCCCACTGTTCCATTGCTCCAGGAGAGCCTTAGCAGAAAAACTGAAGGGATAATTTAGCAGCTCAAACAGCCAGTTTTCCTCTCCCAACAACCTTGTATCAAACAAGACCCTCTGTTCAAACCTTTTTTTCTGTTATACTTTTCATGTTTTACTTTCTAGGTATTTTGAATGAAGGGTATCCTGGCCCTGAAAATTCAACAAACGAAACATCATAGTGTTTCAACATGTCTAAATGAAATGCTGTATCTTTTCTAACACTTTCATATTTGTTTAATACCCTCCATCAGAAAAAGTGTTTCCAATTCTGTTTATCCAGTTCAAGGTCCACACACTCTTAGGCTGTCATAAAATAAAGACATCAACAAAAGCTGTATTATTTCAAGACATTTCCTTATAAAGCAATGACACTGTGTACTAGCAGCCTTTATTTTCTGCAAATCCGTGTGTCAGCTGCAGAGGAAGGAAAGGGCTGGCTGGTTCGGGAGAAGGGACCTGGCTGAGCCTCTGCTAACTCGTGCCAAAGCACATCCCCATGCCTGCACAGCCAGCACAGTGCCATCCTCACTGGGGCTTTCCTCCCTCTCCTCCACTAGCCAGACAAATCCGGCACTCCCTTTGGGGCACTGAGCCAGAGTCCCCTCCCTGGCTGGCCCAGCTGTGCTGGAGATGGGGGGGAACTGGAGATTGGAGAGGATGCCTAACCATCGAGCAGGCAGCAGCTGCCTTTCTTCTTCCTAAAGAGAGTCATTGCTCTGAGGTGGCATCCCTGCCGGCAAGCCAGATTTCTAATCCATTAAACTGACTACTTCCTTCATCACCTGTATTTTCCCTTTCTAAGTTTTTTTAGGGTTGCCTTAGCCTTTGTGCAGCATGACTTAATCCTCCACTTCTGATGATCTAATAGATTCCAATCCTCAGACCTCTCTCCATGACTTCACTGCTCTGCTGTCTCCTCTTTGCCTGATCTCCATCTGACACGGAAAACATCCCTTTCTCAGCCCTTCCTCACCCTTGCCGTGTCTCCTGACGACCCCATGTCCCCAGACCTGTTCGACAGAAATCCCACCACGTGCTCCTTGCATATGTGGAGCCTTGTCCCTCCTTCCCCCCAGAACAGGGAAGGACCACAGCCCACATCTTCTGGCTGGCGAGAAGGCTGTCTGGAATGTGAGCTCATGTTTTCCTAAAATAAGCGGGAGCTGTGCACTTAAACTCAACACCTGCGGCAAGGCGGGAGTGGCTATTAATGCTGTGCAGCATCCAAAACACTCCTCGCACGTGGCGTGGCATGGCAGGGAGCAGCCAGCAGCCTTCCAAGGGTGACTAATGCCGTGCTGCTAAAAACAGCTTCCAGGGGTTTTCCATGAGCAAATCTCACTACAGGTCGAGTACTGGCTTTTCACCTGCTAAATACAAGAACTTCACTGTAATGTCCACACTGATGGATTTTTTTTTTTAACCAGGGCATAGTACAACTGGCAAAGGAAACCTAGCTCTTTCCTAAGTGATGGCAGCATCTGATCCTTGTTAACACTGCTCTTAAAAGCCAAAAATATCACCCTTATAATAGATTATGTGAGAGTGTGGAAACAAGGATGTGCGGCAGACATGCAAGAGAAGACTGGAACATAAAGTATGTTGCACGCATGGACACAAATGTACAAGGGCCAGAGAGAAGGTATGGAAAATAACATGCTGATATGGCTTCTCAGAGAAGCTCAGTGTTACATCAAATAGGTCATCCTGTCAAAAACACGTAACTCTGCTGCTTCACAAAAAGACCAAGCAAAATTCTTCAGAGCCTTGTTTCAGAAAGAAACAGGTAAGAACTGCCACCAATCGTTTGGATTTACCAGGGTCTGTGTCCCTTCTGACCTGCAGGGTTTTGCTTCTGCTCTCTCAGGCCACCGGCTTATTTCAGTGCTTCTGTGTGAATCAAAGCCACATCTCCAACAAAACTGAATGAACACATGGCTCTGCTCACTGTGGGGACAAATGTATATACAGTGTGAATTTCTGGACTTATTCAATTAATGAATAAGTGCCTAAACAGGCTCCAGAGCTATGTTTTCCTGCATATTTGAGGGTGTCAGTCAAGCAGCTGAATGCTGTAATCTGCCATCTCAGACATGACATATTACTTGCCAGTTCTGACTGTCCCTGACAAGTTGGCTCATCTTATAAATCATTTGGGCTTCCTAATGAAATATAGATTGATTTTATTTTGCTGACTTCATTTTAGGAGCAAGCAGCCCAGAGGTGGGTGTGTCAAAGTTCCTTTGAAATACTGCTCCTAGGAACAATACAGTCCTTGCACAAACATTAGTGGAAAGTAAAAGGCAAGTTACGCAATTGCAATTGAAATCAGAGTGCTTTGAGAAGTTGTCAAATTATGTATATTACCCCCATTAGCAATGTTATACCAGCTGCTGAATTTTGTGGGAAACACATATACGTATCTCATTCTAGTTTAGAGGAGCCACTTTCCTACCTTAGAACTTCCTATTGTAACTTTTGTTCCATATTAAACACCACCAGGGCCAATGTGAGCACGATGGCGAGGACAATGGATCTTCTCCTAGGAGGCTTCATTTAGTTCATGCTGCTGTTAAGGTGATGAAGAAGCGGTACAAGACATGGCATTTGACAGTGCAAGGGGCAGTGCAAGATTGGCATGGGGCAGCTCACTGTGGCCCAGGTCCTTGAGAAGATGGCCAAGCTCTGGATACACTGTATCTTCATCCTGAGGACTCCACAGAATCCCAGTGTGAAAAAGATGGATGCCATGGAGTGGCCTTGTCCTGGTCTGAGAAGAGAGAGAACATAAATTTTCTGACATGGTTTTGACTCCAGAGAAGGGTCAGCCAGTCCAGTGTGGCAGAGACAAGGTTTCAACACCTTGAAGCAATTAATTGTAGCATTCCCAAGGGGCAAGAGACTGCCTTCAACTTACTTCTAATTAATTTACAAATTAGCCTGCTGACCCATAAAGAGCATCATGCACTAATTAAGCCCAGCTGCTTTATGGGAAGAGCTACAAGGAAATCTGTAGATTTCGGGTACGTAAAGGAAATGTCCTATCTGCAATTTATTCAGCTAGCACTCATTGCTCTTGGGGGCTGTAAAAGCTAAGAACACGTTCAGTCACAAAGAGTTATATTAGATCCTGAGGATATCCACAGTTATAATCAATAGGAGAAAGAGATAGCACCATTAGTGCCAGTGGCTACCTAGGATTTGCACCTCATGTTGATGGAGAGCCATGGCTGAAGCTTTTCCCACAGACGGAACACTTACAAGATGCTCTCCTGTGTGGTTTCTCTGGTTTCTAGTGAGGTGTAAGCTCACCTTGAGCTGGCATGATTACCTGTCTCTCCTCACTAGGGAGCAGCTTATATTCATGAAACCTGTAGGAAATTAACTTTTGTGAGACCTGCTCCTCTCTGCTCCACGTGGCAGAGATTGGATGTGTTCAGAGGTTGCTGGAGACAGGGGAGTAGACAGAGAGGGAGGGAGTCAGAGATTTGCACAGCCAGGCAGCACACTGGTTGCATAAGCCCTGTGTCTGTGGGAAATCGGACTAAAACCTTTTCAGAAGCAATACAAACATGTAGACTTTTAGGACTAAAGTCATTTATGCAGAAATTTCCCCTATGGTCAGACTATTTCATAATTATCCACGCTGGGATGTCTTGCGTTTTGCTTTGAAGCATCTGGTTCTCCGCAGGTCACCATTAGTTTGATCTAGCAGTTCCTATCCTTATATAATAGCAAACCACTTCATGGCTATTTCACACAAAATGTCTCTCTTTTTGCCCACTAAATGACCTGGAACTAGAACACAAACATTCTGTTTGCACAGTTTTACATAACATTCACCATAGTTTTCACACAACACTATTAAAGACTAATTTGTTTCTGTTCCCAGGCTGATGGAAAGCAGTTCTTTTGGTAGCTTGATTGCGTCAGTGTTCTTTGAAAATGTAAATAAAGATACTGAGATAAGACCTGTCCAACTGCAGAGCTCTTTTTCTCTTTATGTTTACCAGATACTTCAAGCTAAATAAAATTACTCTTTGCACTTATTCTGCCTAAGAACATGCTCAACAAATGGGTAATCAGATTTTCTTGGCTCTCGCAAGCCCTCCCCAACATATTGTGGTCACAAGCAGCATCTAAGAGGATCTACAACGACAGGTTTCAAAAAGGCATTCTGAAAAATGACTTAGGGTCCCAAATACACCATTTTGAAAAGCAACTTAACTCCTGAGGAATGGGATTTTCAGGGAGATTTAGATTCTTGAGCATTTAATGGCCAGCTTAGAAAAAGGAGCTTCTACTTCACAGAACGTGAAAAGTGTTGCCTTGCCAACTCCTATTGATCTTGACAGAAATGCATTACTGGTTGGCATCTGACAATGTCACTGAGCATCCACCCTCATCTTCATTGGTACAAAACACCCCTGCAAAGTGATTGAAAGATGCTTTTCTAACTGTCTTCAAATATTATTTGCTGGGCAAAGGGCAAAAATGTTTTCTCTACCTGGTTTCTCTTGAGGTAGTGACTTGGAGGTCCATTCCCTTGGCAAGACTTCCTGAATTGCCTGAATTGTCAATATAGACAGATGATTTTGGAACAGTATTTTTGCAAAACTGGCCTTAGTCTATTTAAAAAGATGTCGATATGTCCCACCCAACATATGAACCACTCTCTAGGGACGCCCAATTTTGAAAGACATGGGAAATCAGTCAGCTGCATGTTTACTTCTGATGCTCCAAGTATAGGATGAACACAGCCCTAGACCTCAGATATGTAACCTCAAAATATGAAAACAAGCCTAAGAGTACAGATTCATCAAATCAGCTCATCAAATGTTGGGGCCATGGAGCAGGTGTTCCGGTAGAAGATGCCAACAGTTAAAAGGAAAAAGACACTGGCTTTTTCTGTCTTCATCTGTGTCCCTGCCTTCTTTGCCAGCTTCTTCCCTCCTGGACTTTAATTCACCAGATGATATGCATGGATATTCTGGTCTCTGAAGCAGGGAAATCACCTCTTATTAGAATAATATGATGCTATTACATTCATTTTGCCAGAGTTAATTTTAAACAACTGCTACAGGTTAAAGTCTTTTATGTAACATCTCCAAGAAAAAGCAATGCCAAGAATATCCTAAGGCAAAAATAAGTGAGAAGAAAAGTAAGAAATTCAGGAGGCAGAAAATTATTCAGATCACTGTTTTGGTTTTTTTTAATAATAGCTGAACAAAAG
Organism: Callaeas wilsoni; assembly: GCA_013398955.1. Lineage (NCBI taxonomy): Eukaryota > Metazoa > Chordata > Aves > Passeriformes > Callaeidae > Callaeas > Callaeas wilsoni. The sequence continues at coordinate 40,308 of VWPU01018463.1, read as the reverse complement.
GCATGTAACAGTTACAGGAGTGAATTAGAAGGGCTGATGTGCCCTTCAGAGGGGCACATGAGCTACCTGCTCTTTATGGTACGATATGAAACTGCAAACCCACATTGCAAAGGGAACATTATATAGAGCAATAGAACTTTATTTGCCCAGTCAATTCTTCTTCTGACATTTCTTGGGATTGTTTTTGTCTGTGTATTTTGATACGTCTAAGAAAATGGTGTCTATTTGCAATTGCTATCTTACACCAAGCCCCAAGAATTATTATTTTTTAAAAAGATCAGTCAGAAAAGAAAGATTATTAGTCACAGATATTGGTCATTGATAGAGGAAGAAGGTCACTTTAAAGGTCAGAATATTTCAGTAGCTACAGGAATTCTGCCTAAACTACTCAGCATCCCATCCAGCAGTGCATGACAAGAGGTTCTGGATGCAGAATGGCCTAGAGAAGCATTTTGCTCCCACCAGGTTTATGATGCTGCTTGAAGCAACACAGAGCCTGATGCTATTGCCTGGCATCAGCTGTTGATGGAAATGTGTTTAGAGGAGCTGAGAGCCCACCAAATCTTTCCCAAAGTACTGCCACTTCAGTATGCAAAAAACCCCCAAGCTCTTAAAAACATTTTCATGCAAAACTGCCTCTAAAATCAGTGGCCTTCATGAGGAGCTCAACATTGCCCAAGGCTCTCCAAGAGTTGCTCTGCCCTCCTCCTGCTTGGGAGAGGGAAAACCCACATGTCTCATAGAGGCATGGATAGCTTAAGGAGGCAACAAAGGCTGTTCCCTTTCCACCTGTTTCCCTCCTGGGACAGCCTGGAAACCCCACCAAAGATCCAGCAGCAGAAGTTATGCCTTGCCTTAGAAATCCCCACACCTTTTCCTCTTCTTTTCCTGCAAAGCAGCGGGAGGGAGCTGAGCCAGGATGTTCCCACCACCCTCTGGGTCTCAGGCACCTTTTCCTGAGCACCTCTGCAGGCATCATTCCTCTTGCTGGGAAGGAAAGCACAGCACCAGGGTCTGAAGCATCTCCTGCTGGCACAGTGCCCCAGGCGGGCTGCGTCGACAAGCGACAGTCCCCACCACGCCAGCTCAGCTTTATCTCCACATTGAATAAACAGCCAAACATCTGCTTTAGGATATCAGCTGGAAAAAAAGCAATGGACATTTTGAGTGCAATTTAACAATGTCTATGACCTCAGAAAATTTTTTGTTTCTTTAGCGCGTGTGGAGCTTGACCCCATTCACATCCTCTAAATCCTTTTGCTGTCTTCTTCTTTTCCTGCCCTCAAAAAGGCCACAGGGTGAAAACAAAAGAAAAAAATCCAAGGGGAAATAGTATTAAATTTTAAGTAGCAACAACCAAGCACTTCATCAGCGTGAACACGGTATTCATAAATAATTATCACCAACAAATTTTTTAATATCTGGAATCCACTATCCCGCATATTAGTCCCATTTGTCCACTCAGTGCTAATGCCATTAAAATCAACCTCATTTTTTGTCAAAGCATATGAATCCAGAAATCTGTGGACTTGTTAATTTCAGTTTGAAAATGTAATCTTGATTCATAAACTAAATTTTATGGAAAGAAATCTCATTGTATTTGGAAACTACACCCTTGTCACTCCAAGGAAAATTAAGCACAGACCACCCTTTGTTTGGGTTGGCACTGGAGGACACTTTAACACCTGTGTTATTTTCTTATAGCCCAAGAGCAGCCACTCATTCCTGTCCATTCCAATTCAATATTTTTCACCTCTGTCTCTGGCTGTAGTTGCCACAGAAATTTCAGAATGGTTGAGGTGAGGTGACAAGAGGTTCTGGATATACGTATTTTCGTATATTTCGTGATTTCTCACAGCTTCCCAGAGACTGTTCTGAAAAAACGAGATCCTAGTCGTTTTCACAGAAGGGTAACTTTGGGTATGGGCAAAGTATTATGAAAACTTACCAATGCTTGGGGAAAAAAAAGACAAAAACAACAAAACAGTGTTCCTGAAGCTCATTATTTTTATTCCATATTTCTTTACTAATCCCACCACCTTTTAATGCTGTGCAACAAGTTTCTTCGCAACGAAATCTAATTTCACTTTCCATTTCTGAAGTAACTCATCAAAATTGGTCTTAGCTGATTATAACTGCTAAAATGTTCAGCTCTTCACCAATGGGCTGCTACAGGAAGAGATGAATACAGATCTAACTTTGGCATGAAGAGATAATGTGAGTAGGTATCAGCAGTAAAGGATATCTGCTGCGTTAGTGCGGGTGTGTATTTGTGAAACAGAGAAAGCAAAAATAGAGAATTATAGACTCATTCACCTTGGAAAAGACCTCCAATATTATCAAGTCCAACTATTAACCCAGTTCTGCCAGGTCCACCACTAAACCACATCCCTAAACATGTCTTTTGAATATACACACTGGAACTAAAGAAAGACAAGACAAGGATAAGAAAAAACAGAACAATGTACCAATTTCCCATCTACTCTGCACTCTGTTTGGTGAAGAAAACTGCAGTGTAATGCAAGAAGCCTTAAAAAAGGTACTGATTACAGGTGCAGTACGGCCAAAAGACAGAGCTTTGATAACAAAGTATTTCACAGCCTGCTGTTACATTTAAAGAGGGCGTGCAGCCCTCAGAGATTGCTGAGGATGCAGCCAGGTGGGTGAGATGCATACATTGCATGAGAACAGGCACAGATAGTGCAGACAAGAAAACAACTCTTGAAAAACAAGGTATTTTTCCTAGGGGCTTTGGCAAAAACCAGCAGAAGGGGTTTAAGACCCCACTGACCTTGGTAAGCCCATATCTTCTTCCCTCTTTTGGGCATCTCTGAAACAGTGACTTAGGTTTATGCAGTCACCAGCACTGTCCTGATGCAGGTTCATACTGTAAACAGCACCGTCCTCCTGCAGCTTCAAGCCAAATGCCTACAAAAGTATTTGGCATCCCACTGAAGTGCTGTTTGTCTTGATCAGATATAGATTTTGACTTGTTCTCAGAGACTACCAGGTGCTGTGGAAGAGGGGAGGAAGACCCTGAGGACCACAGCTCACAGCCATGACTCCAAAAATCTGCCTTCCAATGCTGCATGGGTGGCACGTCACCCATCCTGCTGCAGGCAGCTCACCATCCCACCAAACCTGAGCCTCAGCATCACTCCCGTTCCTCCTCCCACCCACGGCGCCTTTGTGGGCAGCCGCAGCGTGGAGAGCAGCTGGCAGGCAGACGGGGCAGGAAGCTTCAAAGGAGCTGCCAACCACTTCCCGGGTACAGCAGCACAGCCACAGCCCACAGCAGGCGTCAAAAATTGATGGGCTTTCCTGGCCTCATCGACGTGTCCTCCTCCAGGTCTTGGCTGTCACTTCTCTTCCTGCCCCCTGCCAGGGCCAATGGGAAGAGAAGCCCCCACCAGGCCTCACTCCTCTGGGCAGTGTCATGCAAAATACAGGACAGCAGAAGAACCAGCTGGCCCCACACTGGGACATGGTGGCGGGATGCAGAAGGCATGTGCAATTGCCCTTTGATGCACACAGACTGGAGAGCATGGAAATGAGGCCAGGACCATGAGGATGTGAAGAGGAGGGCCAGGTCCCAGGTGAAAGCAGTCTGTCAGAGTTGGAGAGATGTCCCCGCTAATGTTCAAGCAAGATTAGGAGAGTTGCCCATTTGGGAGCAAAACATGATGGATGGATGAAGGTTCAGCATGGTCCCGTCCCCCGAGTTGTGATCCAGGGCAGCCTGAACCACCCATCATCGCTGCTTTTCCCCATAAGAACCCCAGCCCATGTACTGCTCAGCCCACCTACAGGCAGTTCCCATGCTGCTGATCCCCTGCCAGCCAGGTCAGCAGGGCTGGGAGTCTGGGACAGCCTTGACCTGGCTGCTGCACTCAGCCCCTGCGCCTGCCACGCCGAAGCCGCCTGCTTCACGTCATGTTTCCCTGCTGTGCTCCAAGGGCCATGTCTTTGGGAAGTATTTTTGCAGCAATAAAGCAGCATTTTCACTGGGCAAAGCTGCATTTTAATAGCAGGAGGAGAGGACTGTTAAAGGCTGCAGCAGGCCCCGTTTGGCGCCAGTCACTGCTTTTTTTTCTCTCCTCCATATGTACCCCATATGCAAGTAGAGCTGAGAAGCTGACATGGAAATTTTTTAAAAAGAAGAGAAATATCTGAAACTGCCCTGAGAAGGAGGTTCGGGGCTTCTTAACTCTGCTTTTCCAAGAGCTGGGAAGACCTGAGAGATCTCTTGCCTCTGCACTTTCGAATTCCCTCCTTGCAGGTAATTAATAATACGGGTGACTGTGATGTGAATGTAGGGGTGAGAACTTTCCACTCTTTATGGCCTCTCCACAGTGCAGCTGCTATTCAGTGTTTTGGTCCTGTGCTGTGAGAACGCATCTATGGCTGACACAGCACAGGCAGGGGCTGTCTTAATAATAGCAGCCCACTACTTTGCCCACGTTTGGATGGCTGTGATGGGTCTCAGATAGCAGAGGTAGGTCTGTGACGGGTCTCCTATCCCAGCCTCTCCTACTGGCCCTCCACTGTCACGAGTCTAGGGTATCCAACACCGCCTAATGCATCAATTTACTCTTGCCTCAAGAGTTCCTCCTAGCACAGACCACCAGGTCAGCCAGAACCAAAACCCTTTCCAGACTGTGTTTTTAGCCGCAGAAGACTGCCCTGCTCTGTCAACAAGGAAGTCATGCTCACAAGCGCCTTCTTAGTTTCAGCTGAGAAATTCACTGCCTGTAGATTCATATGGATGGGTTTGTCTGTGTGCCTTGCTCCCTGTCTGAGAGATTGAACTCTTAAGGGATAATGACTCAAAACGTTCCTCCTTTTGTGGAGGCACCAGGGGTGCTTGGTTGTAACTGGAGGAGGTGAGCTTTTGGGTGTGTAATGGCCAACCTCTGATCAGGTATTTCAGAGGGTGAATGATGGGCTGTGAGATAGGAAACAGAGCCTGTGGAGACCTGGTGGTGCCCCTCCTCATGCTGAGTTGCCCTCCCTTGCACAAACCACTGGGTTGTGGGGCTCCCCCTCCTCCCACCGGGAACATACCGGGACATTGGCACTTGGCCTGAGGGTTTTCATCTCTGCTGATGGGCCATAATGGGCCATAATGAACTCAACTGCGCTGGTGTCATGAGCAGCTGTGTTCACTCAGAAGGCATCAAGAAGTCTCGAGAAGTGTCACCCGATCCACAACATTACATCATCCAGTGTGAAGCTCCCGCCTCAGGGGAGGTATGTGGGCATTCCCACCTGAACCTGAGTGAATATAAACCCAATAGATGTGGTGTTCTGTGGGTTTTCCCAAGGCTTTTCCCCCACCACTCTTTCGGATATCCCCCAGCACCCGATGGATCAGGTCTGTGACTACCACTTCAATCAAGACTGTGCAGCAACCCAGTCTCATTGCAGGGCCTACAGGTGGTGAGATCTTCACGCTCTTGTCCTTTTTCTTTCTTTCTTTTCCCTCGTGCGTGTCATTTTTTATGTTGCTATAGACGGTGATAACCAAAATGGCTACATACTTGTTTTCTTTTCCAGCCAAAATGTTCTGTAATAAGCCTTACATGTGTATATTTATAAACACTGATCATCCAGTGTTGTTTCACTCTAATCCAATACAAGAAATCCATTAGTAAGAATATGGTTACCTTTGTCTTCTGCAGTGCATCGTAACCCTGCTGCTCACTGCAACATTAAATAGCCGACCTTTTTCATATATACATGTGAAATATGTCTTGAAATAAAAAAAAATCTGACCTAATCTCTCTACTAAAGCAAACATTCCTTGGGACTCTTGCTTTCAGACCTTGAAGTGCTCCCAGGATTCACCTTGGTTTCTAAACAAAAACATGATCTTTAATCAGGTAGCATGAGAAATACATAGATTTGGGGGGGGGGAGGAATAAAACCTACATCATTACATTTCTTTGTTGTCCTTTTCTCATCATCCTGGAGAACTCTTTGGCATTAGGTGGAAATCCCTGCAAGCATCCAGAATTCTCCTTTTGAAACATCTGGCTTGTTCGTCACATCTCCAAATCTGAATCAGCCTAAGACAGCCTCACACTTGCTATAAAAGGGGTTCCTCCCTTTATGCCTCCTCTCCCATCATTTCCTAAGTGTCATTGTGCATCCTCCACCAAGCAGAGACATCATTGTCATATGGTGGCTTGCCGTAGACTCAAGGACCTTTTGCCCCCCAAAGGCTGCCCTGTGTTGAGGCTTCTGATCAAATGTCTCTCCATTAGAGCAGTTGGAGAGGAGATTGGTTCTTGCATGCATTTGAAGAAATGGAGATTACATTCCCAAAACTAAATATATCAAGCTCGCCAGGAGCATCTTATGTGTGGACAGATTCTATGATGCCATCAAAAATTTTTTAAAACATTTGTCAAATGTATGTTAGCATAGTTGCAGACTTCTCTAAGGCAGCCACAGTTTTTCTCTGCCCCCTGACCTAGACCCAGATTCCCACTCTTGTTTGCTGCATCCTTGAGCTTCTACAAGTCCTCTGGAAAGTTATTTGGTATTGCTAGTATTTCAGTTGTGTTCAGCACTATCATTGTGCCAGAGACTGTCAAACTACACAAATCAGATAAAGCAGAGGCAGATATACAATTTCCACCTCCCATTTTATACCTAGTTCAAGGGAAATTATGGAGAGATCTTAGCATGCCACTTAAAAGGACCCAAACAGCAGCATGAAAAGTTCCTTGTAAGCTCCTCAGGCTCCTGGGTGTCCACAGTCCCTGTGTTTCCCCCAGCAAACCTCTGCTTTTTTGAAGTTCTGGTCCTTGTTCTCACATGGATGGCAGGGTTTGTGGCCTTTTCAACACCATGCACATGAAGAAGCAGACATCCCCAGACTCCCTGCCACCCCTCTCAGCTGGCTCCTAATGACAACGGATGCCTGCTTCCCCAGTCTCCCCTTTCCCAATGCTCTGTGTCAGCAGCACCCAGCTCCTGGCAGTGTCCTTGATGGGGCCATCTGAGAATCATTTGCTGCCTTTTCCCTCCTCACAACAGCCATGCAGAACAACAACCACCTGCTGCCTGCTCTCATCTGCAGTGCATTTTAAAACATCCCTTTTCATGGCCCATCAGGTCTCCTAAATCCCTCCTTGCTTGTTAAAATGTACCAGGAGGATGGAGATGAAGATGTGAGTCCTCTTGGCTTGCTTCCCAGCTGAGAGAAACTGGAGGCTGCTGCTCCCTATGCTTCTCTGCCCATAGGAAGAGGAGAAGGGCTACCAGGGACAGACAAGACCTTCACTAGGAGCAGTTCACTGGGGAGCATCACCCTCTCTCTGCAGTAAGATGGCAAAGAGAAGCAGACAAGAAAGGAATAAGCATAGCAGGGAGTCAAAATGACGAGTGATGGACTTGGGAAGTGGACTGTGGAAGGGAAAGGTACTTTTTACAGGATTCTGTACTACCTTCTTCAATATTACCTACTTAAAAAGATAGTTTTGATCTTACTTTAACTGGTTTTTGCACTTTAGTAGAGCAGACGATGCAGTATATGATTCTCATGAAAAGTGAGTTTTCTGCACTGTAATAAACACTACATTGATGGTACTTGGGTCACTTTTCTGTGGGAAAATCAGGAAAAATATTCAAAAACCTATGGCAATATCTTTTCTGTAGCTTTGGGGAGTCAGCCTTGAACAGAGACACGATTCACTGGAATATCCTATAGGGTAGAAAAGGTAAGAATTCCTATTTTCCATTAAAATATTTAGGGCATTTTCTGTAAAAACTCTATAAAACTATTAGTCTTTGGGTGATCTGAATGACTCTGAGTTTTGTTCTACCACTTGAAGTGTTGTTTCAGAACCACTTCAGCTCTTTAAATGTGTCTGCCAGATAATACAGCTGATTTTGCCATTAATTGGAGAGTGGGGCATGTACCAGACTAAGTGATTTACTTTAAAAGTGCTGTTATTACGGTTGTAGACTGCATTTGGTTGCTTAGAAGCCATCCTTATCGATGATTCAAGTTTTCTCCTGATAGCATGGTGAACAGATAGCACCTTTCTTTTTCACTCAGCAGTTGTCAGGAGGAACTATTTTGTAAAATCCTCTGCAAAAGGCAGTATCCCTCCAAGGACAGGCAATAGCATAGCTGGCATGTTGATTTTGGCCAATTTGATCCTTATTCCAAAGGATCAAATAAGATTTTTAGAAAACAGCATTTGGCAACACAATGCTTAGAGACCTATTGTTCAGCTGGGGAAAGAGGGAGAAAAGAACTTGCTCATCAAGTGGGAAGACTTATCTGACAAACAGCATATCTAACAAGCAAAAAATACTGAGAAAAAGGTCTCTGTAATGTTTCATTAAAACCAAAGACACATTACCGATGTGGACTTTTAGGCTGGAACTCATTAGTAAATGAATTCTGTCTGTGACAGCCTTGTCAAACCCAAGCTTTACTCATTACATTTGGCTTTCAGGCAGTAATCCTCGGGGAAAGTGATTTATTTCAGCACTTGATGAGTTACTTCATCGATGGCAGTGATAATGACATTATCTTGACTTAGGTTAGCATTTATAGGCCTCTTGGAAGGACTGAGTGTTCAAGGGGGATTTAAATGAAGACAGGTGGGAAGTCAAGCATGATGGTGCACGAATAGTTAGAAACGTTTGGAAAGCGCAGCCCACCTGTAATAGCGAAGGGGTTCACCAAACTGGGCTGAAGCAGGGAATGCTAAGAGGAAATGACCCCAGGTTAGGCAGCAAGGCCACAGTGGAGAGGGACTTCAGGCTGCCTGCCTCCCTCGTCCAGCCCAGTGCCCTGCTGGCGTACACAGGCTGAGCAATGCAGGCTTTGACTCCTCTCATCTCACAGCTAATCTGGAGCTGCAGCAGGGAGTGGAACCCCTCTCACATCCTGTTTCTGACAGCGAAGGTTTCCCAGATGTAATGAGAAAATGAAATTGAATGGGTGGTGATCAGCAGGTAATGATGTGCAAAATCAGAGAGAGGTACAGTCCAGGCAGACAGCTGAGTTAGGATGCCGTGAGGAGTAGAAACAGGATGTCAGTGGATCAGGCCAATATCAACATGCTTTCTTAGCAGTCAAAGAGGAGAGAAAGGGAAGAGGGACATATCAGAGCAGCAGCAGCTCTGATTCCTCTTTAGACAATCCTTTTTTCCTTTCACTGTCCTCGGGTCAACAGAGATACATTGGGATCCTTAAGATCAAGAGAATACCTCCTTGAACTCCAGGCATTAATGCTACCAAAGGAATTAATGTTTTACGTTCACACATCTGCCATGGCAATTCATACAGTACAGTGGCCCAAAATACCTGTCTTAACTGGCCAGACATGAAAGAGGAGCTCCAGGAGAAATCAGAGCTACCTTTGAGATATGTCTGATACTGGTGCCACAGGTAAGACTGCACCAGAAGATCCCAAGCTTTGCCAGTTTGAGCTGTGAAGACATTTTCTGAAATGCAGGGACAAAACCTGAGTGGAGGAACCAAGGCCGTCCCAGCAACAGCTGTTTGGAAACCCCTTAGTTTGGGAAGTCTTTTCCAGTTTAGATGACATCAAACAGGGATCTGCAGACGTTTGATAACCCTTTAGCATATCCAAAGTGTGCCTGTTAAGCTTTCTGTTGTCATCCAGCTGGCCTAGTAAGGCTACTTCTCTATGAGGAAATGCACAGCAAACCACCCTGGGTGTGCCAGGGACATGAAATCAAAGCAGTAACACATTTGAGGACTGATGAATTCATAACCTCTAAGAGAACATCACATCAGCATTCTCCTGATCTGTCTGTATGGAAACTTGCTTTGTGGCAGGAGCATCTGCAAGCCTTGTGCAAATTCGGGAGAAGGTTTTATGTCTGCTGAAATCATCCTGTCAATTTTCACTGGAGAATATGTCGCTCAAAGTGCAATAAACATGTACCAAGTCATACTGATCCAATATCACCCCAGCTGTAACAATGAAAGAAAGAGCAGCTTATCTTTCCCAGTAATTATCTCTAACCTGAGAAGACATAGGTGAGTAATTGCAAGAATAAAGGCTATTACACCTCCAAGAAATGAAATTTGATCTGCTTTTTTTTTTTTCAGCTCCAGTCTTCAGCTGGTCCACAAAGTTGTTTCTGTTGCAAATCAGAAGTATGATATGATTAAACAGCAAATCTACTATTACTGCTTTTTAAAGCAGTACCTTTTAACATCCTAAGCAAGTAAGCTTGAGATAGAACCTTCAAAATTCAACTACAATTTCTGGAACAGAGTCTAAGCCATAGACAGCAAATGGCTTGACTTTAGAAAAACTTACTTTGTTATTTAGGGGAAAAGGGGCTGAGTGTTAGGCTAGTACATAGTCCTGAGATGCTGCTTCGAAACAAAAAATCTGCATATTAAGTCTCTCACTCAGTATCATACGTATTGTAAAAGGAAAGGAGTGGACTTCAGTTTGCTAAATGACCATGGTTATTGTAAATTGCAATGAAACCTTCTCTCAGACAGTTTGTCAGTAAAGAGGAATTCTGCAGAAACTGCAGGAGGAGAAGAAAAAGTGAAGAGATGTTTCCTCCAGCACACCTGGTTCTAGCTGGTATTGAGGACACTCTATGAGCAAAACCCTGAGAGGTACCACCTCCTAAATTCCCAGGAAAACATAGAGAACAGCTGAGCTTATAAAGCCCTTGGAAGTGCTGTGTGCAATTTGAAATAAAAACTATAAGGCTAAATGAAATTAATTGTTTAGCCATAAGGCTAAATTAACAAATAATGCAGAGGATAATTCTTTTCACCATGTAGCTGTATTAATTTCTATACACAACAGTGTGTTTTGAAAGCAACGTGGTTCAGAGCTACCAACAATACGTGGCTGCTGTGCTATTTCAAATGGCCTGTCTGTGCTGAGGACAATGCAAAATATGATTTTATTAATCTTTCATTCTAATTTCATGGCACTCAGCAGTGTTTGTTACTGTGCACAATGGCAGGCACCAATCCAGAGCCTGTACTGGCACAGGCTGGGTTTGTTCCATTGACCCCAGCAGAGCCATGCTGATTTACACCAGCTGAAATCTGGCCCATGATTTCTGCCTCGGAAGGATTAAACTTAATTAGTTCTTTATGTTTGACCCACAGCATGGGGATATCCCAGCATCACAGACTTGAGGGTGTCCATCTCTGCCCTAGGCTGTAGCAAACATCCCCATTCAAGCCAACCTCATGACAGCTGTCTGGCAAGAAGCAGAAACTCTGCTGAGGCACCAGGCCCACTGACTGAGATGGCCTTGAGCGGTCACAACAGGTTTTTCAGAGGTGGGAGGGCTCCATGGACGTCCCAATTCCTGCCCTGACAGAGGCAGCTTTCAAGACCAGCCCTACAGGACAGCAGTCCCTGAAAACCAGCTCCTGAGACTTTCTCCACAAGGAAGAGGGGTTTGACCCTTCCAAGGCATCTTCCTTGTGCTTGGTCTGGGCATGCTTTTGGTCTGGCGATGCTGGAGAAAGGTGAGTGTGGGGTCCTTGTTTGCTTCATACCACAGCTCATGTGTTTTGTTGCTCCATCACATCACCCTCCTGCTGGCTGACTCTGCCTCCTTGTTTTCCTACTGCTGAATTACCCTTCTTGAAAGCCAATATGGAGTGGGCAGACTCACACAACTGCAAGCTTTGCACTATGCGCTGAAATTTTCCAAATCTCTGACCAACAGGGAAACAGAGAGCACTTTGCAGGGGACAATTTAACAGCCAGGTCCTGCCACCCAGACAGTGCTTCTGCTGCTTTGACCAACATACTCAATGCAGACCCTCTGAGGATATCAGAAGCCAAATAATTTGAGATTTTAGAAGTTAAAACACAAGCACCTTAGCTTGCCTCCCTGTGCCAGAACCCAGCAGCGGTCTGCCCGGTCCCCAGCATGATCCATCGCCCATGGGAACCACTGCTGAATGAGGACACATTGCCACACTGTCCTGTGCTCACTGCAGTTTGACAAATGCTTATAAGGAGCAAGTTACACAGAACCCATTGTAATGATCGTGCCTTGGGGCTGTGTCCTTTCTTTCCAAGCAGAAGGAGCTGAAAGCATGTATGGAAACTATTTCTCACTGGGCACACTGGTGCAGAGAAATCCAAAGGCCTTTTTTCCCTGTGCTTCTCAGCCTGCACACCCTCACTCACACTCCTCTCAGCCTTCTGGTTTATGAATCACAGAATCATTAAGGTTGGAGAAGATGTCTGAGATCATCGAATCCAACCATTAACCAGCACCACTGTGCTCAGTATGCAACTATTATGCAAAGGACATTTTAGGCCACCTGCTGCTGAGCAATTTGCAATAGAGGGATTATTTTCTAGTCCTCAGTTGAACAGATTCCCTGGTGATGGGGCTACAGAGTGGACAGGAGGAATAAGAAATGCAAAACTCATGGCATTCACCCTGTGTAACCCGAGATGAGGCAGCACACAGGGGAAATCCTAAATCTGACAACGTCAATAGTCACCTACTCCTACTGCATTCCGATTTTGCCTTTTTTTTTTTTTTTCCTCCTGCATGGAACTGAGTAATCTGTTATGTCAGGAATGATGGCTGGGTTTGTTTTGCAAAACATAGCTAGGAATGTCACAATGCCTGCCTTCCATGTAGGCACAAAGGGCTTCAGCATAATCATGTAAAAATCTCCTGCTGCTAAGCTGTACCTATATGGAGTTGATTTCATTGTGTCCCTTCTCTTGAAGATTTGCTGAAATGCAGCTGTTAACCCTAAGGTATATCTCCTTACAGATCTGAAGAGCATACACTGGTTCAGTAATTTTGTCATTTCATCTGGGAAAGATCAAGTCTGGAAACTTTTTTCTTTTTTTTTTTTTTCCCCCCTGTGTTCTCTTTAACTTGGTAATTACACTGTCTGTGAGAAAACAGAGCAGAAAGGAAATTGCTTCTAAAGGACATGGTAATAAACGTGTCACGTATATCACTTAGCTGGGTTGTGTTTGTTATTAAGTCAGAATGGAAGAGAAGACTTGAGCTGCGGCGCGGGAGCGTGATGGACTGGTTCTCCCGAGAGTGCCATTCCAGACTGCACTGATTATCCCACATTTGCACCGAGGGGACCCACCCCATGTCGTGCACCTCATTAGCTGAGCGAGGGACCTGGGAATCCTATTTCTGCATACATTTCTCCACAGTTCAACAGCAGAGAATTCCCTAACATTTCCTTCTTTGATAATTTCCACTGACTGAGGATACAACTAATTTTAATTAAACCAATATGTACTGAGAATAACTCCTCTGACTTCACACTAATGCCAGCCAACACGAGATGAAAATCCTCCTTGTGGGGACTCCTCCTTGGGAGTTGTCAGCTCAATGAACTTCAGCTGTGAGGTTCATTTGTAGAGATGAACCTCAAGATGTTGGCTTGATGGTGAATCCTCAGATGAGACTCACAGGATAGTAAATGCAAACCTAGGAAAATGGTCATAAATTTCACTGTAACCAAGATTTCCCCTCTATGTCTTAAAAATTTATGTATTCAGGATAGATATGCTATCCTACGGCTTTAGATTAATCTCAAGCAGTAAAATAGAAATAAATGTGTTAAACAAGTAGCTACTTTACTTGTGTTTCCAACTACTTTGCATAAATGAAATGGCAAAAAGCAGCTTGGATGTGTAGTTGAATCTGGCCAAAGATTGCCCAGAGTTTTCTGTTGGAATAACTTCCTATATAGACAGACCATGGATGGGCAACCAAGTAGCTGGGCTTTTGGTTAACACTGGAGCTAGAGAATTGTATTGTGGATATCCTCAGTTTTTCACAAAACCTGAAGCAGTCCTTCTCAGGGGTGTGAAAGTTGGGCAGCTGCACCAGGGCATGAAGAGCAGACACTCCTGGGCTTTGAAAACGGGGGGGGCCATCAGAAAACACTGAAATATCCCTCAGATTTGGGAAGACTTTCAGGTCAGCTGGGTTTGGGTCACTTCAGGGGAGTGAGTGCAGGACCAATGCTAGGTGACGAAACATGCTCTGATGGGGGCTGGGTCACAGTGACGACCAGATCACAGGGCTAGTTTAGTTGTCTGTGGCCAGTCCTGGGGCAAATACCAGACACTATTAAAAAAAAATAAAAATGCACACACACATATCTATAGCTCCTTGCTGGTCACATGAAGCACACCTCTCAGGGCACGTATTTTGAAAGCTGCATATTGGCCTTTTTTTTCCCAGGAAATTACAAAAGTGGCATCCATTCACAAAAACTCTTTCTGCCTGATTTAAGTTAAGAAGCTCCCCCAAGACAGCAATTATTGTCCTGTTTGGCTTCTGCCTGTATCCATTATGTGTGTGTATATTATTGTTATTTAACAGCAAGCTCCTCAGAGCTATACAGTGACACAGAATTATGACATTCCCTGATCCCAGTGCTTGCTATACCAATTACAAACAAATGATCAGCAACAACCAGAACTACAGAGCCTCTGATACAAGTCAGCCAACTTTTGAGCTCTGTTTGGGGATTCAAGGAGTCAAACTGTGGCTTGTCAGATTATCGGGACCTTGAGATTTTATATGATCCATCAGAAAATGGCTAGAGCACATTTGATGCACATTCCTTTGAGGATGGTAGGACTTTTTCCTTGTTTTTTTTTTTTTTTTCCCCACACATGGCATTGGTTTTAAAGCATTTAAGTGGCGATTATCCCTTATTTTCCTACTTTATTGGCAACAACGATTTGTGGGGATAAACAGAATATATGCAATGGTTAAAAAAAAATAAAAGCACATTTCTGAGCTAAGAAAATTAACTGTAGAGCAAAGACCACAGCGCAATTACACAAGCTTATTCACTGATAGAAGTAAGTGCTGTGGCAGGCAATTATTTCCAGATTCTACCATGCAAGAAAGACAAACTGTTTGCTGGAGAGCATTCATGAGGGTCAGATGATGGAGGAAAAGGCCAGGAAGACAAGAGGGAAAGCTTTCACATCCCTTTTTCAAGCTGTCACATGAAAGAAATGCCTGTAGTAACATTCAGTGAATGTGAACAGGGGGATGTTTGAAAATTGCCAAAACGTCCCTCAGTGGGGCACAGAAAGGAGGGAGGAGAAAATTATCACGAAATAAAACAATAGGAGAATTGTCGCCATTTCATGTTATTTTTGTCATCCAGAGCTGTGGGAAGAGAAACAAGCTGTGCCTATCCAGTGTGTGCTGCCATGGTGCTGCTACAGCTACTGCACAGACTCTTCAGGTGCTGCTGGTGAGGGGCAGCCCAGTGTGACTGCTGGTGATAAACCTTGAGTGCTTGATGGCAACAAGGAGAAATGGAGAGAGCAGAGTTAACAAAAGTCTTATACCTGACTCACCACGATGTGAGATAAACAGGAGTGTTAAAAACATGTGCCCTGAGACCCGTGTCAGCTGCAAAATCACCTGGGCTTGTTCAGAAACCACACTGGTCCCAGTAGCACATGTGCACACACTAAATTAACCATATATTCTTACAGACTTCTGCTGAGCTGAGACTGGTGCTATTTGCTGTTCAGCCCTGAGTCGGTGGCTGCAGGACCCCCAGATGATGGGCATCTGCCCTGGATGATGGGCAGAGACCAGGCCCTTGCAGGATCCAGAGCTGTTGCCCCACATTGACTGCAGAGGGGACCTAAAACACGTACGTTTCTACCAAAAATGCCAGGGTAGTGGGGTGGCTCTGGACCTGCAGGCACATATACGATCATCCCAAGGATCAGGCAAGCTGGGATCAGCGCACCGCTCCTGTGGGCACAACAGCTCCATTAGCCCAGGAGGCTGCTTGGGATTAAATGAGGCTGCAGAGAAAGCTCCTCAGGAAATGCAGCCACTCAGGCATAAGAAAGCGAGTTCTGCTATCTACAAATAATGGGCTGAAAAACAGGAAACGAGGGTCAGGAGAAGACAGCCAGTTCTCATATGGCAGCGTGATAGCAGTGACCTTCCGTCGGGGTCTGGGTCTGTGCAGTGACCTCGGCTGCTCAGCCCTTCACAAATGGTCTGGAAAAGGGGTGAGGAGGGAGGTGAGAGAGTTGGCCACTGATAAGGAGCTGTCTGAGGACAAGGACAGGCTGTGAGAACTGCAGATGGTGAGGGGTCAAAGGGCAGATGAAACTCAACACATACAACTGCAAAACCAGATATTTTGAGGGGGAAAAAAGAGTCCTGGACTCACATAGGCTCTGCAGAGACCACTGCTGGTCCAGAGTCAGGTCCTGTGTTTAGTGTCCACCAAAGCACGAGCTCAGCCCTCGGCAGCAGTCAAGAAAGCAGGTCAAGTACCAGAAACCTGCAGGAAGTGAACAAAGATCTCAGAGCCTGGCAGGGGAAGCATCACAAACCCTGTCCTCCCTCCTCCCAAAACATCTGGCCACATCTGGAGATGGATGCTGGGCTGGATATGAAACCAGTCTAACCCACACAACCCAGCCTTCTCCATCAGCCGCACTGTCACCTCGGTGCACATCCAGGGTGGGAGGTCTCTGCACCACACAGTGTCACGGACACAGCCTTTCTCTCTCCACACCCAGTGAAATGAGAAGGCGTGCAAATAATATAAAAAGGAGGCCCCTACGCCTTTCTACAAAGATAGCTCTGTCCCAATCAATAACTGATTTTTTTCCCAGCCCTTAACAACGGGATATGAAATGTCAATACCCAAAGCAAACACCAGAATACCTGCCTTGGGAAGGTCCATCACATTCCTTGTTTGCCAGCCAAAAGTTGGGCTAAAAAGCATGCAGCAATAGGCTTATTGCTTTTCGGTTGTCAATAACAATCTACATTAGTTACAGTAGTCACCTGGCCGTGGAGCTATGCAATGGGGCACCCTCTCTCTCCTGCCATCTTTAGTCATAGCTCCACAATACAGATCTTGTTGTAGTGCTACTGCAAGCAGCTGGACAGTTTGCCATGTGTTTTCTTGCTACAGCTTGAAATAATTCCTGGGGACGTGTTATATCCTGAAAGCTGAGACAGCCCCAGACCAAAGCAGCCAGTGAGCCGCCTGCACTCTCATTTCAGGAACCGGTTTGTGTGTCACAAGCAGGCAATTTACACCAAAACACTCAAGACTGTGCTCATATGAGCTTGAAATAAGTAGTGCTTGTCACAAGAGGAAAGGGGTTTTTGCTTTCATCTAGATGGTAACCTTGCTGTTTCTCCCAAAATCAGAAAGTGACACCTCAGAGTCTGGCAGCACATTGTACCAAGATGTCAGCAGCCTCTACTGCCCAGGGACAGTAAGGAATGGGGCAGCTGGGAGAACTGGTAGGGCACACACAAGGAGGGTGCTTGGGACAGGCATGGAGACATAGTGGGACAAGCACTGGGAACATGCAGGGGTTTTGGTGGGATGTGTGAAGGGTGTGGGAAGCATTCATGGCACACGGAGACACTTAAGAAGGTGTGAAGGGACAGGGGGGACATAAGGGAGGTGCATGTGGGGGCACAGGAGGCCATGGGGGTGTGGTGAGACACATGGGATCATGGCAGGACACGTAGGAAAACAGAAGGACAGGTGTGGGAGAACAGCAGGACACACATGGGGAAGTAGTGAGATATGGGGGCACATGGGAGAGCATGTGGAAGCATGGGGGAGACGTAGGAGTTTGGGAGCCAGGTATGGTGTGACACAGGTGGCAGGAGGCATGGGGGTCACAGAGTGGGGACCCACTGGGGATTGAGAGGGGACCCAAAAGGCTTCTCTAGGCAAGTGTCCTCACCTCCCACGGAGCCCCACGTGTGTCCCAGTGTGGCAGCCTGTGGTGGGCAAGGTGATTCAGGGGGTTATGCCCCCTTCAAGAGCCAGAGGAACCAGCACCAGCAGCTCCTTCTGCAACACCCTTCCATAGAAAAGGTGTATGTGATAGAATTATACCCAAAACCCATAGATAACACATATATACGTAATTATTTGTGCATATGTACTTACAATTAATTTATATGTATATGTGAAATAAGAAAGCAATGATGGCCAAACAGCGGATCTGGAAGGCAAGTGTGAAGCACAGTGAAACCCTCACCCACCAGAAAGGAAAGTTAGCCCAGCCCTGGTAGGGCAATGCTGAGGTGCTGTGGGGGGTGGTGGGGGCATTAGCGGGGCTCTCTGAGGGTCACTCAGGTGTGTTCCCCTGGGGCCTGGAGAAGGCAGGGTTTCTTTTTCCCAGACATCCTCTTCAAAAGGGAGGAAAACCTCCTGCCTGTTCACTGCAAAACGTATTTCTGACCCAGTGAAACCAGTAGAGGAAGCGTCAAACCACACCCTGCAAAAAAAACAACCCGTGTGAGTGTGTACATCTGTATCTATACACAGATGGCTCAGGGGAACGGAGGCTTTGTGGCTGAAGGGATCCAAAATCTCCCCTTGTGGCCACGGCAGTTGTGCCCAGGCTCAGGCTCTGGCCCTGCCCTACGGGCTGAGTGCCCAGCCAGCTGCAAAGGCCCACCAGCTCACCAGCACCTGGGCTCCCAAAGCTGGCAATAGCCAAGAGCTGGCTTATGAAGGAGGGCTTTTAATTCCAGCCTGGTGTGCCTTGACTCAAAACTCATTTACACTTCTTCCTTGGTCTAAATCCACCAAGAAAAGGAGATAGGTGGAAAGTGCATGGATGTACTCCTTTCCCTTCCCTCCGTCCCAATGGTGAAGTTTTCCCCAGGAAGAGTGGAAAGGGGATTTTCTGGTGTTCCAAGGGGGAGGAGGGAGACCCCTAGCCAAAATTTTTATGTGGCCAGGCAGAATGACCCACTACACTTTGGAAGTGGGACTCTTCCTCAGATATGTTTGGCCACAATCCAGCTTTACTGTTGAGTCATCCTCACACCTCTGAAGATGAACTTTAAAAGAAGTATGTTACAGCTCTTGGCGTGTTCCAGTCCTTAGGAAAAACTGGTTTATTTGCTTTTCTCACAAAAACTGTAACTCAGAATCAACTATTACAAGCTAATTTAACCCACAGCATTCCTACAGCCTGGTACCTTTCTGATAACACGGCACAAGGGTTTGGGCGGATTTGTTTTTCTCATGTTTACTTTAAATCAAGTCAGTCTGTTTTTCTCTTTCGTTTCTGCTGCTTGTTGATGTGTGAGGCAGCATTTTTGCTCAAAGTGCCCATGACTAACAGCAGGAGCTACCACTCACAGCATAAACGGCCTGGGACTCTCAGTTGCTGCCCCTGCGCCTCCTCTGCCACAGCCCCACACAGCTCCAGGTCTCACCCCTTGGGGTTAAGGTGATGTTCCTGCTGAGTTGCCTTGTGCTGGTTAGTGGGAGTTTGCACTCCCTGCACCAGAATTGTGTTTGAAGCTCGGTTTCCATGCTTGGCATCAAGAAGACACATTGCCCTCTGTGGGAGGGGGACCCATGTGGGTGACACCCTTCAGGTTGTTTGCTCTGAACCTCATTCCCTGCTCAGTGGCTGCCTTGGGGAGGGGGTGGCTTTGGCAGCTGCCAGCAGGGACCTGCCTCCATGTGGTGGGTACCCAGGGTGGGGGGAGAGGAAATAGAGGCTGTTGGAAGGCACCAATGAGGCTGAAATTAAAAATGGACAAGCAAAAGGAAGAAGAAAGGGAAGCCAAAGTAGAAATTCAGATACTCTCTGGAGCTGGGGGAAGGAGTCAGTCTGTCACTCAGCCTTTACTCTGCCGCTGTTAAGCTCTACCCACTGAACGAGTCCAGTTAGTAATTATCAGTATATGCCAGCTGTTATTTCAGTCCTGGCAACATCTGCATTTAGAGAACATCTGTTTTTTCTGTGACGCTGTAAGTGCTATAGTTAACATATTGGTATTTAATGTTTTTGGTTTGTTTTTTTTTTAAATCTTCAACCTGTTCTGTAGTGCCATGCTAGCAGTACACATGAAAACGAAACACAGCAGTTCAAAATTACTATAAATTAATGAACTTCTTCTTTCCATGTTTGTCCCCAGTCTCAGAGCCCTGCCTCATGCTGCTTCATTGTACTCACTCAAAATAAACCGAATAGAAGTTGCAACATCTTAGCACATTTCACATAAGGCTATTCCTGGCACGTGCTGAAAAGCATCTGTTTTAATAGGACTTGAGGGGGGGTGGGCAAACCATATAGCTGGTTGTTGGGAGGAGGTGCCTGTATCAATAGCAACTGAAGCATCCCTACAAGAGAAAAAGAAGAAATCTCCTGAGAGAGAGACACTATTGAGTTGTTGAGGTGTTCAGATCTCAGGGCATCTTCTATTTTATTTATAGCTCCTCTGTGACTAAATATTATTTTTCAATTACTATATTGTGTTTTTTTCGGTTGGGCTTCTTATCCTTTCTTCGAAGCAAAATGACCACATAGTAAACTGTTTTTGAGGAGTGTTTGCTGTTTGAGGTTACAAGATGAAACCACAGAGTTCCTTATCTTGTCTTTCTGCATCTGTTTTTACATGAGCTAGCAGAGCAAAAGAGCAAAGCAGTAACAACCGAAAACTCCTTTTTCCCCTCTCCCCACCCATATTTTTGAAGCCACAGGAGAAGTCCCCTGTAGGATCCAGCTGCCGGCTCTCTTTGGGCTTTTTGTCTGCAGACCAGGTAGGAACATGCTTCCGAAGGGTGGGCAGCGTGGGAAAGCAGGAAGGTGGAAAGCAGTCACCAGCCTGGCATGGTTCCCCCTGAAACTTGTGTTTGTGCCTTAGGAAACTGCTCTGGAAATAGCAATAAAGTTTGTTTTGCTACCTTTCCTCCCCAAACTTTCAGCGCTCAATATTTAATGGCTACTAAGTCTTGATAGAAAACATGTCTGGACATGAAAGCTGGTGGGAATTTTGCTTGGTACTTGGGATCCTGGGCAGTGGTGCGGGGGGTTTGGTGGGCAGCTCTCCTGAAGGTTGTCATCTGGTGTTGGGAGGGCAGCAAACTGTCACAGCTGCCATCTGAAATAGCTTTAATCACTCTCAAGGGAAGACTTTTGGGTGAGCCCAGGCCACAAAATCTGCTCCTGTATTTCTAATTTTAGGTTACAAGCTTGTTAGAGACTTCTAACAGGGATGAACTGGGCCACCTTTCGAGGCAAGGATGTGGGGTTCGGGGGGCTGGAGCATCTGGTCCCTGAGCTGTGCTGTGCTCTGCTGGTACCTAGAGGCCTTTCCAACCCACTCAAACTTCCACAAACCTTGAATTGCTTTGGAAGGCATGTTTTACACGTTCCAGTGATCACACTGGATGTATCCCAACATAATGTTTCTATACAAGTGTGCTGGGACAAATCACTGTGTAAGGCTACCTCCTTGCAAGGGTTCAGCAAAGTCTGGCCAAGCTGGGATTGGTGCTTAGTCCTGAGCTTTAAGAACAGCCATACTTGGACTGCGGTGGCTTTTTGATCCTGTGACCTTTAACTAAGAGGGAAATGATTTTAAAAAACCATTATAAACAGCTTCTTAGACATATGTCTTAAGTTATCATTATCTCCAAACTATTGCTCCATGTCACAATGAGGTCAAGGATCCTTGGGCAGACAGCACAAAGCTGCCTCCTGTGCTCCCTCCCTGCGTGTTCATCACACTGAACCAGCCCTGTAGGGAAACAAAGTCTGCCCCAGAGCACCTGGAGCACTGGGATGCCAAGGAGGAGGAGGAGGCAGTGGAGGAAGCAGTGAGCACAGGAGCTCAAGCGTGTTCTGACCAAGACCAAGTCAACAGTGCATACATGACTAGATAGCCTCCTCTCCTTAAGCTTATGGATGGATTTGGGAGACAACACAATTTTTCTAGCAGTAAATGACCTCCTCAATCAACAGATTGATTTCTGAGCAAAAACATTTGTAGTATTGAACTCTGAGGGACATCCATTATTTGTGCACAGCCTCCAGCAAATCACACGGAAATTTTGCTTGAGAAACAGAATTAGTGTCATTATCTAGAGACCCATCTCAAAAACACAGCACTGATAATGGCATAGGTTTAGTGCTGTCTCTCAGAAACTCCAACTTTCTTCTTGAATAAGATGGCCGGGGGAGCAGTGTTTAGACAAACATTTCCTGCTGGAAGAAGCCATTTCTGAATCACCTGTCAAGCTCCACGTAAGTCCAGGAAGCTTTGCCCCAGTGGGTGACTTCTCACTGCTCAGCCCTTATCTCGAAGTCTTACCTGAACCCTGCTCCTCCTTCAGGTTCAAACCATTGCTCCTAACCTGCCACCTTCAAGAGTAGAGCAACAGCTTGCTTTTGTTTCTGTTGGTATATGTCACTGAAAGCTCTTTCCCATCCTCTTCCTGCTCACTTCTTCCCAGGGAAGACCCTAAGTGACCCCAGAGGTTACATGCACAGGCCTGTATCTTTTATGTATTAGACTTGGTTTCGGGACACAATTTATAACAGTTTTTGTATGCCTTTTCTAAATACCAGAGGTGAAAAACACACACTGCATCTCAGGTTAGCTGCTACACGTTCATTAATCTCATGGCTTTTACCCATAAAGTCTTTTTCATAGAATGATAGCATGATTTGGGTTGGAAGGGCCTTTTAAAGATCATCTCATTCCAACCTCTCTGCCATGGGCAAGGACACCTTTCACTAGATCAGGCTGCTAAGAGCCCCATCCAACCTGGCCTCGAACACTTCCAGGGATGGGGCATCCACAGTTTCTCTGAGCAACTGTGACAGTGCCTCACCACCCTCACAGAAAAGAATTTCTTCCTAATACCTAAAATAAACCCACCCTCTTTCATTTTAAAGCCTTTGCCCTTGTCCTATCACTACATACCCTTGTAAAAAATTCCTCTCCAACTTTCTTGTAGCTTTGTTTTCCTATGGGACCAGTCATCAGTTCTCTTCGCAATGCTTTTTTCCACAACACCATAGCATTTAACCTAACATCCTCTTTGCTGGTAACTGCTCCTCATGCCCTCTCCCTGGAGCTGGGTTCACAGCCGCAAGGTCCCATCTGGCAGGGGTTTTTTACCACCAGCCCCAAAAAGTGAGGGTAACCCAGGTCCTTGTTAATAGATCCGTTGGGGTGGATTAGAGTGAAAGGACATTGGATGATTAGTGTTTGTAAAGATATATATAGAGATATATATATATAGATATATATATATATAGATATATACATATACACACGTAGAGATTATTTTAGAACAATTCAGTTGCAATAGAAAGCAGGTATGTAGCCGGTTTGGTTACTACTATAAATAGTAATATGGCAATATGAAAGTGTAAAAATATCACTCACTTAAGAAAACGTATAAGAGAAAAGAAAGAAAGATAAAGAAAAGGTAAGAGTAGAAACATATCACCACCCATGGATCTCACGGGAGGACTTGGTTGTTGCAATTTAGTGTTCCTGAGTCAAAGTGATGATCACAGTCTTGATCTTCTAAGGGTGGGGAAAAAAGCCCATAAAGTCCAATGGGTTCAAATAGGCTTGGTGGGAACGCCCAGGTACCTCCCCTGGTGGGGAGCTTTCAGTACTCTGGTGGAAAGCCTCAGAAATTAGTCTGGGGGCACTTTGTGGGTCTTTGGTGGTTTATGACCCTTCTGAGACATGACAGCTGCCTCTCACATCAGCGCAGTGGAGCCAGGAATGCCCCATCAGGAGGGATGAAAACCCTCAGGACCTTTCCCAGGTGGACGTGTGGGGAGAGTTTTACAACTGAGTGACTTGTGTAAGGGAGGACAATTGGATCTGCCTCTTATCAACCTCCGAGCCCGTTTGTAGCCTCCGGTGGTGATTGTTCAGCCTCACTGCCTTTTGCAGACCAGAGGTTTTGCCATTACACACCCAAAACCTCACCTCCTCCCCCTCGGGGTGCAAAGCACCCTGCCGCCTCCACAAATGGGCCATTGTTTTGAGTCATTAACCATTAACATTTCAGTCTCTCGCAGGGCTGGCTGATTGCAGGACGTGATGGTATTGCCTTCCCACCGGACACGACTGGTAACCTTCCCCCGTGGACACTCTTGACACACCATGTCACACCTGAAAGGCATCTTCTTCATAACTACTTCATCTCCTACACTGTGTGGCTTCTCTCTCTTTTTTTTTTTTTTTTTTTTTTTTTTTTTTTTTTTTTTTTTTTTTTTTTGTTGTGTATGTCCCTTCTGATGCACCTGTTGCATGAAGGGAGGGATTGACAGGCCTTGCAGGAGGCAGATCAAAGCAGCCAGCGCCCACTCTCCTCCTGAGAGGCTGGGGGCAGAGCTGACACAATTGCTTTTGCCAGTCCCAAGGAACATTTTCCCATCTAGCCCCTTCCACATCCCTGCTGTGCCTCTCCAAGGGCACCCAAAATCCGATGCTGGTCATAGGCGCACATGCAGAGGTGAGCTCAGCACTCTGGCCTCGGTGGAGGTAGAAGGCATCCCTCCGTGTGCCCTCTTTGCCTTGACCCACCTCACCCCTTTTCTCTGCTTTACTTCCTGTGACAAATTTGCTGTGCCGGGTCTGTGGAAAGCAGCTGGAAGAGTTTCATGCCGGCACTGTTTTTCTCCTTTATACTGCTCAGCAGGCTTGGATCCATTCAAATCTCTCTTTCTTTTCTTTATTTTTTTTCATCTTTTCAGTGCACCTTCCTACAACTTCAGCTTTTTGGCTGACTCGAGGCTTGAAATCAGTCTTTCCTCTTCTCTGTGCTTCCTCCTGCAGTAACCCTTCACGTGCCATGGCCTTGTTTTCTGCAGGCACGTGGAGCTCTGCTATGAGTAGCACAGCGGAAAGCTGCTGACACCCAACAGAGCCACATGCAAGGAAGCTCACGGTGAAAAGTTTTCAGGACACACTGCAAGCTGTGCTGGCAGGTGAGGCAGGTAGATGCCCAGCATGTTAGCACGCAGGAGGACTGCAGGCTCAGGGACAGTCAGGAAGCAGAGCCATTCCATGTCACAGCTGCAGCTCCTTATGGCACAGCTGTGCCTCGGGCTTGGACACCCCCAGTTTCAATGGCACAAATGCAAACACATTTCTGGCCATCTCACGTCTTCTGAGGACTTGCCACTGTCTGATGCAGGAAGGCCAGCAGTCAGCTACTCTTCCATTTGGCAGACGCCTGTGCAGCTGGAAGCCTGGGCTGGGACACCAGTGTGATGTCCCACCACCAGCCAGCCATGCTGCTGGCAGCTGCAAGCTGCTCTGTGGTTGGATTAGATGATCTTTTCCAACCTAAATGATCCTACCACCAGCAGTGATGGTTTCACATTATTGGATAAAGTTAAAGCAGGGGAGGATGAGTTATCAGAGGGGAATAGGAACCCTCACTGGGCTTCTACCAACCTACCTAACTGCAAGGACCTGGAACAGAAAAGGACATTTTTGCTTTATACTGATTTAACCATATTGATAAGCCAGCCTGGAGCCTGTCTGATTTCCCTCTGCTCTCGTTGGGGGGCATTTTGTGTGTGCGTGTGTGTGTATTTATTTCTGGATGCTGTTCACTGTGTGCACACTATCATATGATTCTGTTTGATGCTGGAGAAGGAATAATAATAACAACAACAACAGCAAAAGTGGTTATTGTTATATGCTTACACGTATGGAGTAATGCTGGCACCCAGTTCCCAAATAGCTGGAGTCAGACACAGAGCTCAGCACACTGTTTCCTGGAACAGATCCCCAAGTACCACAGATAACTGTCTCAAGTTTACGCTCTAGATCGAGCAGCTCTTTTGGATCCTATTTTTGTTTAAGAACCATGCTTGCCAAAAATAGGCTCTTGCCAATCTAGAAATTTTTTTTGACATTAAACAAGCCAATGGCAACAACGCAGAAGTCATCCTTGTCACATGGGTCAACCTCATCTCTCTTTTTAAACAAGTCAGGCATTTCCAGCCTCACAGCGCTGCCAGCTCCATGCCCCCATCCCAGCAGCAGAGTACAGGGCAGACTCCATGCCTGGCAAACCCAGCCTGGTCAAAAGCAAAATGCAAAGGAAAAATCCTTATCAAAAGAAAAGGCACTTTCTCTTAAGAAATGCTCCTTCCTGCTTTTTATCTGTGGTTTAGGGTGTTTTTCATATGATTTTGGGGCATTTCATTTGTCCTGCATCCTGTATAGGAAAACCTTATTATTTTTTTATTCTGTTTCATTTTAAAACTATTAAAACCATCTGCCACTTAGTAAACACTAACATATTTTCTTTTCTAGATCAAAGTGTCTCCTGTCTGTGTTGTAATGGAAGTTTGACATTATTTTTTTTACAAGACAGGCAGGAGACACTTTGATCAGGTGCCAAATTGTTTCACTACAACAAACAGGCAACACTCTGAGCTAGAAATGATAAAATGTTATTATGCGTCGTGATGATTTCATGACATGTCAGCCATGATGTTAAAAAAACCCTACAGAACATATAACTTTAAAAGTATCACTATGAAATTCCAGATTTTTTCAAATGAACAATTTATGAATTGAAAGTATTCGTCTTATATTTTTCCTCTACAGATTTATTACCATTTTGTAGCATTTTCAGCTATTTTTTAATAATCCTTTTAATTTTGATCAGTATCTTCTGTCAAAAACACTTCACTGAAAAAAATTCTGATGGATTCAATTTAAAAAGCTTTTTTAAAAAGCCTTTTTATAGAGAAAAGATTATTGCCTCTGTCAGAGAACAAAGGAATCACCTGCTAGCTCTTTTGTCATTCCTAAATAAATTAATTGCTTGAGGATTATTTCATCCATGTTTCTCAAATGCACTGCTCTGACCAGCCCCCCATGCATGTTTGCCATTTATTCTGGGATGCAGGATGACTCCACAGAGAGCCCATGGCTTTCCAATAACATAAATACTGCAGCTACACACTGTGGAAAAACAAACAAACAAAAACATGCACATTGTAATTTCTGTCTTAATTTGCATTCTGAAGAGAAGATGAGCTCTTCCAGAGTCACCTATGCCAAGCACATGGACACCACAGACAGGCTGGGTGGGACTGTGCAGCCACTGAACACAGGAGCTGCAGGTGGAGCAGGTAAAGTCAACCAGCCTCTCTTCCTCTCCCTAAAAGCAGGTTTTCTCCTGCTTTGTCAGCAGAAGCTATTCCACCTTTCCATGTGGACATTCACAGCTGAGGGAGGGTTGCTTATCTCTGATGGACACGGCAGCTGGAGAACGTATCTGCAACCCAGGATAACTGGTAGTAAAAGGGAAGCAGCATGCACAAGGTCTCACCAGTGGGAAAGGATAGGCACTCCTCCTCATCTGCAACTTGCAAATTATTTCACCCTAAATGAGGTGAGAAACTGCATGGGCCAAGACAAAAGTTGCATCAAAGAAAAGTCTGATAGGGTATTAGGAAAAAGGCCCAAACAACATTGCAAAAACTGGAAGAGATTGCCCAGAAGGGCTGTGTATTTTTTGTTCTTGGAGGTTTCCAAAACTCAGGTGGAGTTTTCTGAGTCCTGAGTGATCTGCCTTAATGTTGAAATTAGCCCTGCTTTGAGTGAGAAGTTGGAGCACATGACCTCCACAGGTCCCTTAAAGGTTCAGTCATTCTACATCTATGCTACTGCATTCCTGCAGTTACGTGATGAACCCCAGGTCAGGAGATAACAAGTCTCAGGTCTGCCCAAGCATGATCTTGTATCCTTACCCACAGCAGCAATGGCATTTGCTGTGCTGGTGGAGCAGGTCGTCATGTCCCATTCCAGGCGTGTGCCACTAGAGGCACAGCACCCAGCCCTTCTAGGAGAAAGTCCCTGGCTTCCCAAATAACCGCATTTCAAGCATGTATTTGAACCAGTCTGGAGTTGAAGAACTCGTATCATGCCACCCAAGGTCAGGAGGAGACCCAAGGCAGCACCAGTCTGGGGGCATTTTGGCACAGCGAGTTGTTTGTCCAACACAACCACACGCTGGTGCAGCGTCAACACACAGAGCATGTCTGAGCACAGCCCAGGCCACTGCACACCAGGGTTCTGTGTCAGTATGTGCAGCACAAACAGGCACCAAGCATAGGTCACTTCATGTTTGGGTCTGCTTTCATCCCCTGATGCTTTGGGTCAGTAGGTGTCACTGCCCGGAAAATGACTTTCCAGCATCAGTGGAACAAAGGCTGCTCAAGAAACAATTAAGCCTTAGATCATCCTCTCATCTTTTAAAAGTGGGTTGTTTAAAAACAAAAGCCATAGGATTGTGTACATTTGTCATTTCAACCCAGCAGTAAGTGTTTTAATGTGCAATAAATCATTATTCACAGAATGTCAGAATGTGCTGAGTTCGAAGGGACCCCCAAGGATCATTGGGTCCAACTCCTGGCCCTGCACAGCACCATCCCCAAGAGTCACACCATTGAGAGCATTGTGGAAATGCTGCTTGGTCTCAGTCAGGCTAGTGCTGTGATCACTTTCCTGGGGAGCCTGTTCCAGTGCCCAACCACTCTCTGGGTGAAGAACCTTTATCCTAATATCCAACCTAAACCTCCCCTGACACAACCTCAGGCCATTCCCTCAAGTCCTGTCACTGATCACCACAGAGAAGAGATCAGTGCCTGCCCCTCCTCTTCCTCTCATGAGGAATCTGTAACTGCAGTGAGGTCTCCCCTCAGTCTCCTCTTCCCCAGGCTGATCAGACCAAGGGACCTCAGCCACTCCTCATACAGCTTCCTCTCAAGGTCCTTAAATCCAGAGCCTGGGAGGCTAGAGGTTTGTGTTGGGCATTGCAAACCAGCCAGAAGCAATGCTATTATTCTATGATTCCAGTTTTTCAAACAACTCTCCTGTCCTTTGTTACACTTCTGATGAAGTTCTGAAAGGACAACATGTAGGGGAGTAGAGGTGGGACCATTACTGCCGCTGGTTATTTTTGCTGGAAATGGCTGTTGCTATTTTTCAGTCTCGTTGACTGAGCCAGCAGTTTCTGGAAAACAGAAAAGTCAGTGCTTGCTCTCGACCCTTCAAAACACAACCTAAGCTTTAGGAAACCTGTTGTTGGAGAGTTCTAGATCCACAGGCCTGCCCCCACTGTTGGGGCCACTGTGAGGAAACACTGCTGGCTGTAGGGTGGCCATGCCCCTGGGCACTGAAGGGCATTAGCCCTGGTGCCGGGGCACAGTCTGCAAGAGCTCCAGGGAAGCAATCTTCTACAACACAGTTGGTGCCAAACACTGCCCAGGTTGTAGGGCTATAATAAAAGCCCTCCAGATTCTTTTGGGGCGAGTGAATGAACACCACTGCCTCTGAACTGAATGCTACTTTTAAGAGGCTCAGTAGAGCTGTAGCATTCTATAACCCCAATCTGAACACTGTTTCTCCTCACCCATCTGCACAGCTGAAAGAGAGTGGCCCTTTGCCTTGCCCACTTTTGTAAACAAGGCTGCAACCCTTATTCTTGCCTTGAGGAACAGATTGAATTGCTTT
Source organism: Callaeas wilsoni (assembly GCA_013398955.1). Lineage (NCBI taxonomy): Eukaryota > Metazoa > Chordata > Aves > Passeriformes > Callaeidae > Callaeas > Callaeas wilsoni. The sequence goes on along the minus strand of VWPU01018463.1, from coordinate 10,965 downwards.
TGATGATCCAGAACAATGTCATCCTTTATTCTCTCTTCAAAAGCAATTAGTATTTCAGCTTGATTATTTGCAGATAATATGAGTCACCAGATAAAACACATTGAATACAAAATGCTGCATGGGAGGGAAATAGATAAATGGTATTTAAGGTTAAAAATCCAGCATATGCTTAAATATCACGAAACTGTCACACATCAAGGAAAAAAAATTCAGGCCCACTTGATGAAACAGAAAGATTGATCCTGTGTTTGTTTAACCCCAAACCCTTAATTAATTTGTTGCAGGATCAGGGCACCATGACACCAAAGGCAGATTGTGTCACTGTCACAGCACAAGAACAAGCTTGCTGCAACACAATTACAGAGTTGTCAAACTATCCAAAATTTCAGGCCAAATATGTCATTTAATCTTAAAAAACATTTTTGGAATTTTTTTCCTCTTATTTCTTTTCTGATTTCTGGCTTGGTGTATTGCAGCTCGTTGATATTTTCAGCTCTTTTACCCAGAAACCCAAGGCTAGAAGCTGACTCATTCTTAATAGAAGGTACAAGTCTCACAGGAGCAGCATTATTTCAGGAACTCACATTTTAATGGGAACATCAAATCTATCATGCATTATGATAAGGTCATCAAAAATAAGCAGTACTGAAGGTTTATCCTGTGTTTGCTTCTAACATAAATGATAGCTGATACATCCTTTCTCTGTACTGATGTTGCCAAGTAGCCTCACTGGCAAACTTTGAAGTTAAGTATATATAGAAATGGAGTTTTGTGAAAACTTAGACGAAAAATAAAGGTTGCTTTTCTTTTCTCTCTTTCTGAAAAGAAAATTAATGTCTGAGAGTTTTCATATACAACATCTCAAAAGGGTGTACGGTTTTCATTCCAACCTTTCCCTAGATTGGTTGGTCTTCCAGGAGCTGTAACAGCCATGAACTGCCAGGCTCTGCAGGAAGAATTCTTTCTTCCCCCGGATGTACATCACTGTGTGCAGAACTGCTGTTGCCTTCTACAGAGTGTTTTACATTTACATTAGATTTTTTACCATTGATACAAGAATTTTTTCCTCGCTAAATTACTAACAACTGATACCTGTACTTTCACATCCCCAAAAGGAAACTTTTTTAAGTAAAGGGGTGCTTGCCACTGAAGCAGCGTGGTGAAATGCAAAGATAATTGTGGTACAAGTTAATTTTACCTCCAGATTGCCTATGAGCAGCCATGCTGAGATGAAATTAGAAAATCCATGGAAAGTGGAAGTGTTTTCCGCTGGCCTACAGAGTGCAGAGATGCAGCTCTCTCCTTGCGCTGTGTGCCTCACCACTGGCTGGGGCCATAACGATCACGAGGAGCTCCTTGAGGGAAGGGTGGGTGGGCAGTGGCCAGCTGAAAGCTCCGGTGTCACCTGTCTTACAGGCCTTCCACCTCCTGATCCAACGGGCTCAGCATGGATGGCCTGGGGGGGGTCTGGGCACATACCTGTGTTCTGCCAAAACCCAGATTGTCCAGGAGCAAGTTAAAACACTGCAGGCATTGAGGATGCTCCAGCGGAAAAGCAGCCCCAAATCTCCTCACTGTCAACTCTTTAAAGCAGATAGGGACCCCATTAGACTAATTCCTTCCCCTGTAAGATTTCACTTCATTTATTAAAAATAAACTAAGAACAACAATATTGTGAAAGGCAGATGGAGAAAGCCCATGGCTGCAGGCTTCTCACCAAGGCTTTGCTAAACCCTGTACTCAGGGGCACATACAGGTACAACACTCCAAACCATCTGCTGCGCTCAGCTGCATTGTTCTGATCCTCATTCGATTTTCTCCCATCCCAGCTAAGTATTCAGTTTTCCTCTCTATCAGCTGGGGGCCATTTCTCCCTGAAGGCACAGGAGGCCTGCAGTGAGCTGCAAACCAAATCCACTTTCCATGCTCACCTGCACTTTTCATTTCTCCTCAAATCTGAGGTTTTCATCAACTGTATATGTTCTACAAAGAAACCCACACAAACCTCCCTTCTGGCTTCTTTCACTTGTGATTTTGCAAGCCTTTATAATCAGTTCTTACAAATGCTTTAAGCAAGACCACTGAAGCACTTTGTAACATCCTTCTGCAGCATTTATAAACAAGGTTGTGGTTTGTGTCAGGGACCAGCCTGACATGACTTAGAGACCACATTTACCTCTAGGGTCATGGAAATATTTCCAAGGAGCTGTTCCTTGCAGGGGTTCAGTGGTCTGGCCTGCCCAGGTGTTGGGTCTTCACCTCAGTCGCCTCATAGGGTCATTGCAAGCAGGAATGATGACCCTGGAGCAGCTGGCACCAGGAAACATGCCAGTTACAGCACCAGAGACTAAATTAAGTCAGTGAAAAAACCCAACTTCTTTTGGTATGGACATCCCTATACATTCATCATGCTTTCATGTCTATGCAAAAGATGCAGTAAGTTACCCCTGGAGCACCTTTGGAGCTCCTTAACATCCTACCTGCCATGGCAGAAAGATTCTACTCTGCAGCAACCACTTTCAGTACATTGTAAAGCAGGTTACACAGTCTCTCAGTGGTGCCAAGTTTCCAGCTTCTCTCTGGCTTTGCAAGGAAGAGGAAATGAGCTCCTACAAGCCTCCTGTGAGGAATGGGTCCTCATTTCAAGCACCTGTAAGCGGGGCCAGCAAGGCAGGAGGGGGACAAAGTGCAAGGCACTACAGACTGCAGCCCCAGTGAGCCCATGGAGGGCACTCTGTTCTGGCAGCGACCGGTTTCACAGAGATCATGAGTTTAAGCACAGATCTAATTGAATTGCAGATGTCTTTTCTGATGGCTATCTGCTAGCAAAGCTTCAATTAAAGCAGGAGCAAAGAGGCAGAACAGGGAGGTTCTCAGTAATAAAACTAATGGAAGGAAGAGTGGCCATTTACTGCAGCCTCCACAGACAGCATAATGCAGGTAGATTCTTTTAACAAGTTTTGGGAGGATGGGGGGAGAGATCTGAAACCTCAGCACAGATACCCAGCTTCCAAATCCTAGAGATCCTGAGTGTATGTTGGACTGGAAAGCAGCTAACAGTAATTTAAATAATACATAAATAAGCTCACCTCCATTGCTTCCAGTACTCCCTGATGAACAACTTCATCTGCTTTCCATTCTGAAGGCCATAGAGGTTTGTTCTCCTTGACTTTGGTTTTAAAGGCTGAAAAGTTTTATTCACTGCCCTTTTTTTACTTCCAAGATTAAGGTGGATTTGCCCTGAGCTTGCACTTGCCAGATCAAAACCTCTTGTCGTTTTACAGTGCCTTTAGAGCTCCAAAGGGGGAGAACTTTAACAGAGCTCTCAGTGCACCCAAACTACAAGACCATAAATTTGAGCATTATGACCTTTTTTTTTGTTTTGCCTGTAGCTACTTTCTCATGATGACTTGAACCACATCCAATGTGTATTACCACATACACATGGCTGAAAAACCACCCCCACCCAATGCAGCTGGAGAATCAAAATTAAGCTTCAAGATGGCCTGAGAATCTGGTTTAGCTCAGGAATAAGGTTTTTGACAACTGTTTTCCCTTTCCTTAGCCGATTGTTACGCTGTACCCAAATTCCTGTTGTGCAACAGTTTGGAGGCCTCTTGACCATGTCCTACCCAAACTCTCTTGCTTCTTGGCGCAGCACAACTCTCCTGGGGGCATCTCAATGGACAATCACCCCCTGGGATTCAGTTTCAAGGAAAATAATCAGAGTTTTGCTCATTTTCCCTTTTGAACTGCTGCCCTTTTCCGATGTATTTACAATGTAAGGAAGTCAGTTTATTCATGGTTTGGCTTTTAACTTGTTGTTGAGCTTGGCTTTGCTCCTGTTGGAAATTGGACCCCAGTTGAAGAGGGCAGTTGCCAGCGTCTGCTGGAAACTCCTTGCCTGGGATTTTCAAGCAGGCCGTTTGTTGACCTAGCTCAGCACATACTAAATAAATGCAGTCAGAAGAGTCTGCTTACTCATTGCAGGAAAAGGACTGGCCCAGTGGCAAGAGTTTTTCAGAATATCCCCAAACATTTCTAATGCCTAAGTTCATTCCAGACTTCTCAGGAGCTCCCTCCAGCAACCATCCTCAATTTAATTTCATACATCTGAAGTAACACTGAACAGCAAAGGTTGGAATTGGGCTGATTTCCTTGAATTTCTAACTTCTTTCAGGTTTACTCCAGCAGAAAATTATGTTAAAAAACATAATCCTAAAGAGAGGGGAGAAAAGTGAGAAATAATGCAGCATCTGTAAGATGTGACCTGTTACTAACGTGCTCAGGATGCTTAACAAGGGGTTTTGCAAATGGCACATATTAAGTAAACAAGTATGCCTTCGGCCAGCAAGCTGCTGTTTCTCCCTGCAAGGAATAAATAATAATTAAAATTCTTTGTATTGAGATTTGTAGCTACAAAAAAATCAAGGGTGGTAATTCCCAAATAGCCTTGTGGGGTTCTTTCTGCAGCTGAACCACAGGAAGCTGCCTCCCAGGCATTGATTTATTCCATAAGAATTAGGCAGAGGCATCTCTAAGGCACTGCATTTACTCCCCTGCTGCTGGGAGGTTTTGTCTGGGTGCTCTCTGGACAGTTTCCAGGCATGTTATTGAAGAGTAATTCTCTTTCCTTCCACAACAGTCACTTGCTCACTCCCTCCCCACTGGGATGGGGGAGAGATTCAGAGAAGTGAGAATTACGGGTTGATATCAAGACATTTTAACAGCCAAAGCAAAAGACATGCACACAAGCAAAGCACAACAGGGAATCCATTCACCACTTCCCAAGGGGAGGCAGGTGTTCAGCCATCCCCACGAAAGCAGGGCTCCATCACATGTAATGGTGACTTGGGAAGACAAACTCCATAATTCCAAACATCCTTCCCTTCCTTCTTCTCCCCCCAGCTTTATATGCAGAGAATGACACCATATGGTTTAGGATATCCCTTTGGAGTCAGCTGTTCCAGCTGTGTCCCCTCCCAGCCCCCTCACTGGTGGGGTGAGAGGCAGAAAGGGTCCTAAACCCAGTGTCAGCACTGTTCAGCTGTAACAAACACATCCCTGTGTTATCAACACTGTTCTCCGCACAAAACCAAACTATAGCCTCACACTAGCTACTATGAAGAATACTTGCTCTGTCCCAGCCCAGCCCAGCATATTCTCCATTCCTGATTCTATAGCATTTACATCACACTCAGGTCCCACACTATCCAACACATCCTCACTACCCACCACCACTGTCACCATCCTTTGATATAATACACAGGTATCATTTCCTTAGCCTATGGATCACCCCTGTGAAACGTCTGTCAAGCATCCACAAACTGTCCTTTGAGTTCATTTGGTCCATGGCTTTGGTCTCACTCAGCACAGGCGGTGGTGTGCTGTGTGGAGTTACTGGGCACCAAAGCCAGGTCAGATCAGGTCACTGCTGCACTTGCACTGCTTCCTGTAAGGCTTGTCCTCTCTACTGGTTTGGGTGATTCCTGCTGTAGTAATTCCTGTAACATGCAACTCAAATTCCACATTAGAACAATTTCAAGATGTTTCTATTACAATCTCCACCCCTGGTTCATTTGGACCAGACCATGGGGTTTAAAATTGCAGTTAACTCTTCTGCTTGCCCTATTCTGGCTTGGACTTTTCCACAGACCACAGTCCCTTATGAGTGTACCTGTTCCAAGTGAAGCCTTATCTACGAGCCGCAGACCCTTCAGGGGTCTACCTGCTGTGGTATGGGCTTACCCACAGCCACAGTTGCTTTGAGGTAGACCAGTTTCAGCATGGCCTTTTCCATGGGCCACAAGGACTTCAGAGATGTACCTGCTCCAGTATGGCCTCATCCACAGCCAGTCTCTTCAAAAGTAAACCTGCTCCAGCACGGCCTTACCCGTGACTGCAGTCCCTCCAGGAGTGTATTTGCTCTCTCCTGGGCTTATCCAGAGCCACACACTTTGGGGTACCCTAGCATGACCTCAAGCACAGCCACTGACGCTTTGAGGTGTGCCTTCTCCAGCATGGACTTACCCCTGGGCCACAATCCCTTCAGAGGTCCAGCTGCTGTGGCACAGACGTAACCACGGCCACAGATGCTGCGAGATGTACCTGCTCTGGCATGGCCTTACCCAGGGCCAGAGATGCCTCAGGGTGTCCAGCTCCCACATGGACTCACCCACAGATTGCAGGCCCTTCCACTCAAGTTCACGCTGCAGTTCCAGCCTGTCCAGAACAGCAGCACAGCAGCAGCAGCTCTGGCTATCTGCCAGCCTGACACATCACCGTGGCTGTTATCAAAATGTTCCCAGGCATCGCAGAGTAAGGTGATAAGCAGGACAGCAGTGCAGCGAGCAGCCTCTAATGAGCAGTAGACTCAGGCAAGCAAGCCCTGTGGCAAAGAGGAGCCTGTCGATTAACAGCAAAACAGCAATAATAGCTATAAAATCGATCTGGCACATTCCAATCACATCTGGTGGTACTTCGAGCCCCACAGCAGGCAACAAAAAGGACTGTTGTGGTTTAACCAGGCAGCTGCTAAGCGCCACAACAGCCACTTGCTCTTATTTCGCTTTCCTTCCACAACAGCCACTTCCTTACTCCCCCACAGTGGGACAGGGGAGAGAATCAGAAAAGCGAGAGAACTCACGTGTTGACATAAAGACAGTTTAACAGAGAAGCAAAACAAGGAATCCATTCACCACTCCTCATGGGCAGACAGGTGTTCAGCCATCTCTAGGAAAGCAGGGCTCTATCCCACGTAACAGTGATTTGGGAAGACAAACACCATCATTCTGAACGTCCCCCCCTTCTTCCCCCAGCTCTATATGCTGAGCACAACACTGTATATTATGGGATACCCTTGTGGTCAGTTGGGGTCAGCTGTCCAGGCTGTGTCCCCTCCCAGCTTCTTGTGCATCCCCAGCCCTCTCTCTGGTGGGGTGGGGTGAGAGGCAGAAGAGGCCCTGACTGTGCCAGCACTGCTCAGCTGTAACAAACACATCCCTGTGTTGCCAACACTGTTTTGGTCACAAATCCAACCCGTAACACCACACCAGCTACTCTGAGGAAAATTAACTCTACCTCAGCTACAGCCAGCACTCTCAAGTATTTATAGAGGCCCCAGAATTTGAACCACCTAGACTTGCCTTGGAGTTACTTGCCAAAAAAAGTNAAAAAAAAAAAAAAAAAAAAAAAAAAAAAGAAGCTAAGAAGCTGTAAGAGGAAAAAAAACCAGCAACCTGGTCTCAGTGATAATTTGCTTTGATCAGCTTATCATATTGCTGTTAAAAAAAGCCAGTGTGCAGGTAATTGACAACAAGAAATTAAATGACAAACAGCTTGAATATAGCTTGAAGAGTTACAGAATTGGAGATATGCAGAGAGTAAAAAGCTGGACATATAAAAGATCGGTTACACTTACTATCACTCTCAGTGTGGATGAAAACATGAGCATCTCAGAGTTTGTAAAAAGAAAAAATTTGGTGGAAAAAGACAACTCTCCTGACCACTGACAACATTTAATTTAAAGTTCTCTGAAAAATTATTTGTTCTAGAACAAAAGCAAAAAATCAAAACAATTCATTCCAGAAGTATTATGACATAACAAACATCTACGCTTTGTCTGGATTTCAAATGCAATTTCAGTCAATTTGAATCAGTTTCATGAAGAGGCTGCAGCTTTGACAGAGCTACTGCTAAAATCATGTCAGCAACAAAACATTGCTTTGCCTCATTTTAGCAATTAATAAACAGCTCCAAGAACCAGCTCCACAGTTTCGAACGACGCAGTACGTAAATGATCAGTTATGCCAACATTGATTTGCCACTGTTTAGTACAGTGTACTACAATTAATGCATTACCTAACCAAAATCCTGAAGCCTTCAAAAAACCTTTATTAAAGAACAGTTAAAAGAAAAAACAAACTTGAATTTAGAATATGCTGATGCTGTTCTTCAAAGAAATAAACCAAGAGGTCAATTCCATTTTTAAACTAAAAAAATCCCAAAAAACTCTTTGTAAATTTTGGCAACTGAAGCAAATGTAAACGTCGATCTGTGTAAGCATATAAAAAAGTCAATTTTCACAATGTTATTGCCTGAAGTACTAAAGAGACAGTCAGAATATAAAGGCAACTGGAGACAATTAAGCCCTTTAAAAAGCACCAAAATTAGCATTCCTTTTGTTGGATCCAAATAATTCAAGTGTTGTTCTGCCACAAACGCCATCATCAATTTCTAATTTTAGCATAATCCATTAAAAAGAAAAATCCTGCATTTCTCTCTGGTGTTTCCTCACTAAGAACACTCCTAAGTTGTACACCGAAATCTTAAGAACACAAACTGTAAATTCGAGTTCATACTCCCACGAAGACACACTCACGCAAGCACTTTGATACAGCGATCCCAATAAAGGCAATTCAACTACTTGTGTCTGAACTGCTTCACGGTAAGCATCCACCAAAAGCAAAAATTTAGCTATAAACTACACAAGAGTGACCTGTCCTACCTTTGAACCCTCAGCTTTTCAGTTTCATCTGCTAAACTTGATTACTGTCAGTAACAAGAAGCTCCACAAATATAGTATCTCCTGATTTTCACTACATGTAGTAAGCAGTCATATGACCCTATAAAAAACCCTTTGTAGTCAACCCTTATATTTTAAGTTAAATTAATTTCTCGTGTTCACATTTTAAGCTGCTGCTGGAAAACTGCAATTTCCTTTTCTCCCCTGGTTGCAGTGTATTGATCACATCTTCGCTACTCATTCATCTAGAAATTTGTACGCTTAGATTCAGTTTTAATCAGTACTACTAAAGAAGCATTTTTCCAAACTTACGCACATAGAAGTGGAAATTATTCTCAACATTTTTCAGAAGGCAGAATTAACACTGTAATACACGCTGACCTGGTGGGATAGCTGCAGTGCTTACTGCCTTTGTCACCCTGAGTTAAGGGTGAGAGCTGTGCCAGCATGGGATGAGCAGTGCACAGGCAAGGGCACAGTTCGCCACTAGGAAACAACTTATAGATTCATATACAACACACATCTGTGGCCCTACAATCCTGACCATATAGGACTGGACCAAACCCAAGTTTTGCTTAGTCAGGCGCCCCTACTCCCTCCTCCTTCATTTGACTTCAGTATCTGTCTGTTTCTAAGAGCTGTAAAAAGCAGGAGCTGCATTTTTAGCTGAAACTAAAGATCTAAAGCCAACAAGCAGGATCTTGCACCAAGACTTAGGCTTCCTGACCTCACTACCCATTTCAAACTGCATTGCAACATCCTAAAAGTGGCTGCGGTTAACACCAGTACAGTATACGAACAGTGATTTATCAACATCGTATGCTTTATTGAAAGTTGACAAGTGCAACAGTTAAATACATTGACGTGTTACAACTGTAGAGAACATGCACAAAAACATATGCATACTACTATACAGATCATATGCAAAAAATCCATACTGGGAAATCAGATTCTTTTTTCTTTAATTCTTTGCTAGCAGGGCTTGATAATTTTTGGAGTGGTTTTTCCCATCCTGAACCAAACTACAATGAACAATGATTTACTTCAAGATAATCAGCAGCCAGGGAACTTCAGAAGTTACACAAACAGCATTAATTTGCCAAATTCTGAACAGTTGCGTAGGTGCATTCTTATTTATGTAGCGTAAAAAAAACTTTTCGAACTTCTTCAGATCAGCCAATGAAACAACTAAACTTCAATCTGTACAACCTAAATAGTTACAGTTTTCTATTTTACAAAGTAATTACACTAAATACACAAATATACAGTAGGCAAATAACCTTCATTGTAATTATCCTATGACCCAACAACTGTATTGTCACCTACCTGTTTTCTATATATAATACAGCTTTATGCACCTGTCCACTGCTTCAGAAAACGGTGCAAATATTTGCACTTAAGGTTTCAGGTGACAATTAAGTGTTAAACACTGAGATTACCTTTCTCCCTCTTCCTCTTAGATCCTATGCACCAGTCCACACTTTGGAACCCCAAAGCACTACAGGGGGTTGATCCATCACTTTTTACTCCAGTCTATTTCTTCACGTTTCCAAGCTCGAAAAGCACTTGTATCAGCTGTATCACTGGATGCGTGGAAGATTTTAAAACAAACCAAAAAAATTCAGGCATGCAGCTTCGTTTCTCAGCCATCTGCAGAAGCTGCTCGAGTCCCCAGTGTACTTGTGCTAATTCTCTGGAAGAAGTTTATTTTATTCAACCAACCTAAGAACATAGACTCCTTCAAGCCAAAGGGGTAAGGGAGGTAAGAGAGAGACAAATGAGTGTGTAATACAAGGGGGAGAAGCCTCTCCTGATGTGTGCAAGGCATGGAGTCCTCAGTCTGGGTTGCAATGTGCATTGAAATGGATGAAGGGTGGCTGTGGCGGATTCCCGCTAGTCCTCCTCGCTCTGGGCAGTCCAGAAGCCAGCAATCATGACGGCGATGACATCTTGAGCTATGCTGAAGGCCCTGAGCCCTGTGATGCAGGCTGAGCAGGCTGCTGTGTTGTCCCTTGTGACTGGGAAGAGGAAGGCGGAGAACCAGTCTGCAGCTGTGCTTGGAACTGGGCAAGCTGCTCTGGGCTGGCAAGTGTTTTTAGCAGAGTGTTTTCTTGCTCCAGCTGCGAGTTCTTCTCTATCAGCTCTTTGATTTGCTCTTTGAGGACCTCCACTTCCTCCCTTACTGCGTACATCAAGTGACTCTTTACCAGATCCTGAAACGCGTAAGAGAGCGTGCACGTTAGGAAAGCAGCGCAGCGCCCGGCCCGGGCTCCCAGCCTGCCCCGCCAGAGACGCAGCAGACCCCCCTATGCAGCGGGCCGGTGTGACCCCTGGCCCCGGGCAGCGCTGTCCCGGCTGCGGCCGCGCCGTGCCGGGCTACCACCGCCGCCACACACGTGCGGCCCGGGCTGGACAGCGGGCCCCGCCCCCGGCACCAGGCC